>LOND01002898.1:0-18644 GCA_014220965.1 Paragonimus kellicotti | reverse complement strand
AGACAGATGATGACCTGGTGTAGAGAAGTGAGGTTGTTCACCCATGGGTTGTCAACTGTAGGTGTAGGCGACTTGATGTATGCTTGAATACAGACGTATCTATTTTTTTAATAGTTAGATTCCCTTCCACTCCCCTTCTTTTTTCTTCTCTCTTCCTATGTAGTTTTTTCCTCCTTGGTTGTTTGTCAGTTAAGCATCGGTGTGAACCACTGATGCTTTGCTATCTATGATGATGATGAGGCTGTGGCTCTCGCGACTTACACGATCGGTGGCTGAAGACTTCAGATGAGATGGTGGGTAGCTGGGCTGCGTAGCGTGAGTGCTGTCGTCAGTTGGCTAAATTATTTGTGGAATAAGTGCACTCACCTGCGCGAGGTAGTGAAAGCCGCAAAAAAAATGTCTTGCTGATGACGCCCTCCTTAGGTATCTTTGTCTCTGATACTGATGATGATGATGATGATGATGATGATGATGATGATGATGATGACAAGAAAAACGAGAGGGTAAAGAAGAAGGATGCGTTGGTCTGTGAACTTCATTCTGGCAACCAGTAAGCAAAATCGTAGTTCGAGGTCTCGAAGCCCGGTTCCAAAGTAGAAATTACATCTTTGGACGTAGTAACCGGTCGTAATCAATGGTGCACATGTTGAGTCTCAGTATCCACGATATTGGTTTTTCACTCACCAACAGTTTTATTCGGCCTATTTTTGGTAGTCTATATCTTTTGTTATGGTGAGTGAAAAACCAATATCGTGGATACTGAGACTCAACATGTGCACCATTGATTACGACCGGTTACTACGTCCAAAGATGTAATTTCTACTTTGGAACCGGGCTTCGAGACCTCGAACTACGATTTTGCTTACTGGTTGCCAGAATGAAGTTCACAGACCAACGCATCCTTCTTCTTTACCCTCTCGTTTTTCTTGTCATCATCATCATCATCATCATCATCATCATCATCATCATCAGTATCATTCAGAGACAAAGATACCTAAGGAGGGCGTCATCAGCAAAGACATTTTTTTTGCGGCTTTCACTACCTCGCGCAGGTGAGTGCACTTATTCCACAAATAATTTAGCCAACTGACGACAGCACTCACGCTACGCAGCCCAGCTACCCACCATCTCATCTGAAGTCTTCAGCCACCGATCGTGTAAGTCGCGAGAGCCACAGCCTCATCATCATCATAGATAGCAAAGCATCAGTGGTTCACACCGATGCTTAACTGACAAACAACCAAGGAGGAAAAAACTACATAGGAAGAGAGAAGAAAAAAGAAGGGGAGTGGAAGGGAATCTAACTATTAAAAAAATAGATACGTCTGTATTCAAACATACATCAAGGCGCCTACACCTACAGTTGACAACCCATGGGTGAACAACCTCACTTCTCTACACCAGGTCATCATCTGTCTACCTCACACCTTACACCAGTCGATCTCAACATCGACAAACAGTGCTCGGTGTGGCAGACGATTAGCTGACATCCTTTGTACATGTACATGGCTTAACCATCTTAGTCTGCACACACTTGAAAATTGAACGAAAGAACTCGCCTGGTAATTATTATCAAATGTCCGCTTATTTACCTCTTCGTTGCTTACGCGTTGATGCCACTCGACGTGAGCAATCGAACTCAGACATCGATGGTCAGATACCTGAAGATAATTCATATCTACTATCCTGAGTGGCCAGGTTTCGCAGTCGTCAAATAGCACACTCATCACAGTCGACGTATATACGTAACTCCGCTGTTCTAGACGGATGACTCTCTGTTGCCAGAAATGTCTTAGGTTGATCGATACCGCGCTGGTCTTGGAGATACAAGCACCTATTCCATTCTGTATAACCTCGCCATCGCTGATACAACTTCCTAAGTATACAAACCGGTCAACAACCTTCACAACTTCATTATCCGACACTAATGTAATCACCACTGTCTTGCATAAGCACTTTGCGCTTTGATGCTGAAAACCAGATTCCTAGGTATTTGGCGGAATGCGAAATGGCGGCTAGCATTGTCTGTGATATTTGAAAATTGTGAAGCATCAACACCTTTTCGACACGATGTTCTGGATCAGTCAGTAGCATTTGAATGCTCTGGGCAGTCTTCCATTGTCTCGTCTATGACACAGTTAAAGAAACGTGGCACCATCAAACGCACCATGACTTACTGGACGGTGTTGAATTTGAACACTAGTCCCCTATACGGTCTAACGCGACGCTAGTTTTGATAGTCAATCCCACGCTAACTCTGTTGGCTTGTACGTTCACAAAAGTCTTTCCTGTTCAGGTCAAGTCAATGATATGGTTTGTGTACCTTGACGGGTAAGTTTCCAGCTTCATCAGTATATTTAGAACAGTTGACTCAGTGAATTAGCTTCACATAATATTAATGTCTACTCAAATTCATAAAATTTTGTTAACGGCCATATCCAACCTTCGTTGTGAAGGTGTAGTGATTGAGCCTTGTGTCTAAATCCAGGCTGCTATTTGTGTAAAAGCCAAACGAGAAATTAACAGAAGAACAGTAAGACGGTGTGTGTTTGCAAATAAATACTTGCATTTAGATCTAGTTGGAGATGTCTAGATTCCCAAAGTGCAACCGTATAAAAGGCATCAAATATTGTGAGGGCAATTTCTGTTTTTGTCGGCTTATTATGCGTCCGTTTTCTACCGTGTCGATTGAAACGCAGATGATGTAGTGATTGATAACTAGCCCATTATTTACTAACGCTAAAGCTACAGATTGTATCTCAGGCTACCTCGGCTATTTTAAAATAATTTCGGATTGCACAATCATACTTAGCTCTCTTGTGCCGCGAACAGGGTTGCACTATTCACACAGTGAGTGATATCTTTGTGCGTTGAAAGACTATTACTTTGACGTTGTGGGGCTGATATCGTTTTCCAAATTACGTTAAAGCAATTTCCAGTGGTCCTAACTGAGGTAATCCTCCTGACAGTTTTCTTCCAGTGTTTTTCAACTGTGTTTTATTGACTATGTAGTACTAGTTCAAATTTTTCATTTGTCGCTGTTTCCTAAGTGCAGTTACAGTTATCTGCCTGCCAACTGGTCGTATAATACAGCTATAATTAGTTCGAAGTGGTTAGCGGTATACATTGCCTTTACTGTACACATAATACTGTCATTGTGATACTAACCAGCCGGCTTATCTTCTGCATAAATTGATTATTGTGTTTACTGAGTGGAAGATATTCTGATGAGCCTGATTTCAGTGTCGCGTGTGAACTCCTTTTTTTATGTCTTACTTCATCCTTGTGGTCAATAAAGCTTCATTATCCATTTCCAGTTGCAAGCTAACAGCAAAGGCACAAGAGGCCTCAGTCGAAGTTTTCGAGGAAAATTTGCGTCGACGACTAATGACAGCCCCATTACGAGCTTCCGCTCCTAATGCGACCAGTTTGAACTGCGATACAGGCGTGATTTCCTCTTCTGCTGCCGCGCCAGGTGATAGACTTCCGGTGGTTGGTCTGGATCCTGGATTTAGTCACGGATGTAAGTGGGCTGCCTGTGATCCACACGGTGATGTACTCGCCACAGGAATCGTTTGGCCACCTACCACGTCCGGTCTTGACCAGTCCTGGCGGGGTTCGCATAAGTCAAACGATAACGGGTTGGCCAACCTCACGGCAACCATGCAACGCCACAAGTATGTCATTGAGTCGATATGATTTGTCCGTACGTCAGCTTGTTACGAGTCTTCAGGACGATTTATGGTGATGATGCGCAGCATCTAGCAAGATCAAGTGTCTTTTAATCTCTTTGTCATTAAATGTATCAGTCTTAGAATGACTACACGGAAGTGTCCGTTTAGTATTCATGGACATTTTGCTCATTACAGTGGTTGGGCTGGTGGGAACAAACAGACATGGCTAGATACGTGCTTGACACGAGTAAAGTGATTGCACTGTTGCAGAACGGAGTGATACCAATATGTAACAGCAAGTTTACCAAAGCTGTCAATGGGCCAATAGGATGCTAAAAACCTCATTGTTTTACAATCAAAATGACTTTCTGATTTCGGTGCTTGGAGAAGTAGATGGGCTCCGATACATAAATTCGAGCTTCGGGACACTTGCACTGGTAATCGACGTGAAGATGAGTTTGAATCAGAAAGGAGGAGGTCTGGACAACTATGTTTTCGGGTCATTCTCACACAATGAATTATAAAATGAATACTTGCTATTTTGTCAGGCACGGTGTAATGGTTTACAGATAACGCGTCACTCAATTGACCGATTATTATTTATCGATTTGAATGATCCAGTCTCGTCCACGTCGGGTTATGCCTCTTCATTCACTCTGAACACCGTCTCTGTTCTACAACATCCGAAGAACGTGTAAACAGGCATAGCTTGAATTACTTTTCTTAGCTGTTGCGCATTCTTCTCCCACATGTTGAAGTTGATCAATCGTCTGTCCTTGATCTGCAGGCGTGCTAGCATCCACTACAACTCTAAAAGGGCTTAAGAGTAGCTTTTGTACACATTTGGTCCCAGTGACTATCGGCGAAGTGGTATGGTGCTGCGCACGCGAGTGACCACTGGTCGTTGGTTGTCACCGGAACTAACTGTTTGCAAGCATATTTCGGGCATGGACCACTGTATTGTCATGTGATGATGGCTGGCAGACGACGACGTAGAACTGGGTCGCGCTTTGCCCACAAGGGATATTCGATTTGCCGTCTTTCATGCAATTTACTGTGCAATGTTGCAAGCTTATAACGATATATGTCTTATCTACCAATCGGCGCGTAAGTTAGTACCCGATAACGAAGGCAGGAGTCCAAAGCATTTAACAGAATTTCTGTCATTTGATAGATAGACTATTTTGATAGCACACTGCATGGAGGAAAGTTACTTTCACTTTGTCCACTTACGATCATGGATGTATGCTTGTTCCCAGCCTTACGCTGTCTCCTAATCGTTGAGATATTTGTTAACAGCCAGGTTCTCTCGATAGCGGAATTTGGTGGTCAAATCATCGGAACGATGAAGCCCAACGATTTGATCGGATATGCGCGTACTTCCACCTGACAGCGACCTTGTACATGGTGGTGTACTTGCGTCGTTCGCCGACTCGACTGTTTTGGATAGGTCCTTTTAGTTAGAAATCCCGTGAAATGGATTGGGCTCCATGTTTATTACCGGATACTTATTTCGTTAAGATCCCTCACCTGACTCGAACTGAGCAACTTGTTCAACGCAGCTATGAAAACATGCTGTGAAGAGGTATGTTCCGAAGGAGCTGTTCAGTTGCGACAGAACTGGATTTCCGTCGCGTCGATAAACCTCATGAACAAGCGTCGCTCGATCCCACCTGGTTCTGAATATGATGACGACCGTCGAGAACTTAAACGCAAGCTGACTAAAAGCTTGCGCAAAGACCGTGAGCACTACTTGGTCGAACAGTCGAAAGAGATGGAAAGGCCTTTTTATCTGGAAATTGTAGAAGGCTTTTTTCCCTGATCCGTGGTTGTACTGGTCGTCGAGTTGGTGTAAGTGAGACCATATGTGAAAAAGATGGTTCACTTATCACCAATCAATCGCGTCGACTTGACAGGTGGGCTGAACATTTTGAAGAACAGTTCAGCTGGCCTCAACCAGATCATGTGGACGACGGGACCCGAATGGTCAGTTATTGCGTTCCAGACGGCCCTCCGTCGGAAGCAGAAGTGGTCCTAGAGCTCAGGTTATTGAAGCGTAATAAGGCTCCTGGACCAGACCTCCTCTCTCCTTCTCTTTCAAGGATGGCGGGAAAGGTTGATATCAGAACTGACAAAACTCCTCCAGACGATTTGGGAGACTGAAGAGGTACCTCGCGATTGGTGCTTGTCAACAGTAATTCCCGTTTTCAAAAAGGGGGCCCGAAGTCTATGTGACAACCACAGAGGCATCAGTTTGGTATCTGTTGCTTCCAAGTTACTCACTGGCCTCATTTTACGTCGGCTCACTAAACCCAGAGAAAGCCAGATACGTGAAGAACAGGCAGGATTCCGATCCGGTCGAGGGTGCGTTGACCACATTTTTACCTTGCGACGGATCTTGGAACATCGGCACTCTTATAGGCAGCCGACGGTCGTGGACTTGAGAGCTGCTTTCGATTCAGTTGCTCGTAACGTTCTCTGGAACTGTCTTCTTCGCAAGGGAGTACCAGGGAAATACGTGAATCTGTTGAGATCACTGTATGCTCACTCTGCAAGCAGGGTGAGGAGTTTATGGACAGCTGTCTCGGGTTCATCACTTCTAGTGGTGTTCGTCAAGGGTGTCCGATTTCCCCCTTCCTGTTCAATTTTGTCATGGACGACATTTTGGAGGGTGCGCTTGAGGAGTCCAGTGAACTTGGTGTTGAGCTTCTTCCTGGCGCTCGGTTGACCGATCTGGAGTATGCGGACGACATTGTCTTACTTAGCCCCTCTGCCGAAGACATGCTGAACAAGGTGAGTGACCGGGCTGGTTTGTATGGAATGCGCTTCGCACCTTCAAAGTGCAAAGTGTTACTTCAAGACTGGGGCATTTCCACTCCTACTTTCTTTATTGCAGGTAATCCGCTTGAGACTGTGGACAGTTTCACCTACTTGGGTAGCACTATCTCGTCAGCTTGTAATATTGCTGATGAGATATCAACGAGGATAGCAAAGGCACGAGTTGCCTTTGCCAACCTGCGTCATCTGTGGCGTCGAAAAGACGTTCGATTGTCGCTGAAAGGAAGAGTATAATGCTTGTGTGCGTTCTGTTTTGCTCTATGGTTCGGAGACGTGGCCTGTTCGCAAAGGAAGATATCAACAAGCTTGCTGTATTTGACCATCGTTGTCTCCGCCAAATAGCCCACATTAAGTGGACTGATCGCGTGAGCAATGCGGCAGTTCGCCGGCGCGTATTCCGGAACGCTCGGGATGCGCGATCGATCGGTCAACTACTCACGTTGCACAGCCTGCGATGGTTAGGTCACGTACTCCGTATGCCAGCTGAGCGTTTACCGTACCGGGCATATACTGAGACCACCAACAGTTGGGTGAAACCACGTGGTGGTCAAGCGACAACGTCACGAAATATGAAGACCCTGACTGCTCCACTGAGTAAAGTGGGTAGGTGTCGCCTGCCTGGATGGGGTCCTCGTGATCACTCAAACCGCTGGTTAGAGACGCTATCCGAGATGGCGTGTCGCAGTCAATGGCGTACCTGCATCCATACCATTTCTAGTTCTTTCGCTTAGACTTCTATTAATTTTCAACCTTCTTAGTAACGTTTTCTTCTAGGATATTCCACGTCACTGTTGAGGTGAGCGGCAGCCCGAGCCACAGTACCTTTGGTCAGGCTCATGGCTGCTATGATGATGATGGATATTTTTTTTCGGGACAGTCGGCATTGTACACATGATAGCTTCCTTGATTCTGTATACCAGGTTTTTCAATAAATCGATTAAGGTAATGATTTTACTGCAATAATTTCGTAAAGATGTCATACTGGTCAAATAATGAACCTCCCAGACCCCGTCTAGCTGCTCTAATGAATAGTCCGAAAACTAGGTTTTTCTCCGTCAAAACGGTTGGACCTCTGAAACGATCGCATTCATGCTACGTAATCCAGCATCGTGTGCTCAGAGGAAGTTTATCCAATCGCTGGGTCAGACCTGGTCTTCTTTGTATCCTCAGACCCATTGTGTGCGTTGGCTACCTGTGCCAATGTTTGCGCGTGCGTATGCCCGTGTGGTCTGACCTTTTCTGCTACCTTGGCGTGGTGGTCAGGCTTGTGTGTTGTTTTGATCCGGTGGGCTGTGCTGACTTCGACTTTGGTCGATGTAGGTTCAACCATGTCAGATTGGCCACAGGGGAGCAACCAGACAAAAGCAGATGCGTACGTTGTGTATGGTGCCGCTGTGCTGTGCTTTGGAACGGTTTGATGTTGTTTTTGTTTCTTTTTTGCTTCATCTGATTCGGCGTGTGTGTGTGTGGTCGGTTTGTCTTTGCAGTACTATCTTTGTGTGAATGTGCCGGATTTCTTGGGTTGTGACTGTCGAGCCTGTTTCCGGTGATTGATGCGTATTTGTGCGTGTGCGTCACCTGCTGCCTTGCGGTACAGGCTTTTGAGCCAAAGGCTTTGGTTGAGGGCCCTAATCGCTCTCCTGCCTAGGTCTGGGCGACCTGGCAGTATCCTAAGCCCACAAAAACCATGACTATACAAACTAAACGAAATACCATACTGCATCGGCCGTCACGCAGGATAAACCGGGTCGCCCTATCTGCTGCACATGGCAGGGTGGATAGGCGAAAATATGCTACTGCCAAACTCACCCTCATACTGTTCCCCCAACCAGAATCCTCGAGCAGATAATGCTCACTCAAGTTTCAGTAACGTGAAGACCAACTGAACGGGCACGGGGACGCAAGACTCTGTGTTGGAGCATGGAATGTGCGCACGCTGCTGGATCGATGCGGCGCGACAGGGCGGCCAGAGCGGCGCACTGCACTGATCGCGATGGAGCTGCGTCGCTATGGAATCGACATAGCAGCCTTGAGCGAGACAAGGCTTGCGGACCAAGGTAAGTTGCGGGAAGCAGGTGCTGGGTACACCTACTGGATAGGTTACCCGGCAGACGGTGCTCGGGAGCATGGTGTCTGTTTCGCAGTCGCTGATCACATCAATGCTTTGATGATAGGCGAACCGCACGGCATCAGCCCTCGAATGCTGTCTATGCGCCTGCGACTCGGTCGAGGTAAGTGTGGTACATTTCTCAGTGTTATGGTCCAACTATGTGTCACACTGATGATACAAAGGACCAGTTCTATGATCAGCTGTCCGTCACAATCCGGTCGACACCAGTGAGTGACCGACTGTTTGTTCTGGGTGACTTGAACGCTCGAGTCGGGCGCGACTCAGTAGCTTGGCCGGGAGTCCTCGGACCCTACGGTTGGTTCAGTCAATGAGAACGGTGATCGTCTGCTCCACCTGTGTGCTACTCACGAGCTGGCTATCACGAACACCCGATTCCAGCTGGATGCGAGCGACATCACGACGTGGACCATCCACGAAGTGGTCATCACCATTTGCTTGACTACGTGATTGTGCGGCAGCGCGACATTAGTGAAGTGCGTATCACGCGAGTGATGCGCGGTGCTGAATGTAGCACAGATCATAGATTGGTCAGGACTAAATATTTATCGGATGCCGCCAACCATGTGTGGCGCTGTCCACCTGAGCACTGACCAGCTGTCTGCCCAGCGGCAACTGTGTCATTTTCTTACCTACTTGACTAATCCTGATTGCCTAGCCAAGGCGATCAGTTGGGATGTTGATTCATGCTCCTGCTTCACTTTACGTCCTTACGCTTGCATGTGACTGTTGTTCACGTTTAGTCTACTCGTTACATTAAACGAGCTACTTTACGAACGGTCTTTTTGTTAATTACGGGACACGAGCTTAAAATCAAGGCACTGTCACCGGGGATATCACAAAGTACCGATGCTGTTTCATAGCCGCTTAGTAACGGTGTTTGAGTCATGTCCTGTTGGTTACCTACAGACCTAACAATAGTCGGGAGGTCCTGTAGTTGGTCGGCTGTTGAAATGGTCATCTATTTTGTAGGTTGCGGATGTGCAAGGACCAGATAATCTGGAGAACATGTTGGTCAAACCATCATCATTTTTGATGATCTGTTAAGAGCTTCTAGGTATTTTTCCAATTAAGTGGATGTGAGCTATTCAGCTTAGTTCCTTAGTTTTTATGCACAAGGCGGTCATAACACCTGTTTCATATTGCTCTGCTGCTTTTTTGGAAATTAGTTTATTGTTTTGTTTTTCCGCGGCGTTCATGAACATTAAAAATATCTGACGTGCTTTACTGTGCTCAGTGGGTCAGTTAGGTGACGCCTTCAGCCCTCAGTATAATTCGAGCACGGACGGTAAGATACTCAATTGTGAATTCTGCCAGTTGAACGCTGAAAAACAGTTTGTTCTATCAGGTCGCGTTTTCGCTGACAGATTTGGTTCAGCCGTAAAACACATTTTCTATATTGAATTCAAACGTCACAACCCACCAAAAACATTAGATCTAATGGAGTTACACCCTTCTCGTTAGAGCAATGTGCCAATTGTTCGGTTGTACTGTTGGCCGATATTTTCCAATGGCTCCTCAAACAGCAAACTAATAGACTTTTACAAACCCTGGGTATTTCCCTTGTTCTGAAAAATGAATATGATAAGTAGACTGACCGCTTGCTCTGTTGTTGCCCCCGCAGGTATAGAAAGCATCCGTTATCGCAAGTTTTCATTGTCAAATTTCTCAACCGTTCAAAGGCGCCCATCATAGTTTTTGGTCTCGTCCATTCAGGTCATTCAGCCCCCGTTATACTGGACTGGTATGACAAGGCTGGATGTTGCCGCTTTTCAGACCAGAACAGCGCTTTTGTGACACTGGTTCGTTGTATGATATTACAACCCTTATCCGAAACAAACGGGTGTGCGTTATTCCAGATGAATTAATAAACGATTAATTCCCTGTGGACGTCATTGTGTTTTTGTCTCTCCATATTGTCACAAAGTTGATATTTTGCGCAATTCGCTATTGTTGGATATTTCGTTTTTGCTCACACTGTTTACTGGCTCAGTATCTATTCATCTAAAGTGAGCAAACCTTCCTGTTTTATCATACGGAGCTAGCGTCCGCCTTGCGTCTTTTTGAAGAAATTAGCTGGTCACTAAAATGTTGCCCTGTAGTGTCTTACACTGCAGAAGTGTTGTTTCTGTCATTGTGGCTGCGCTTTCGTGTTAACTAACTTGTTAAGCAAATTGTTTGTTGCGTTTTGCTGCTCATTGTCCGTACGTAAAAGCCGTTACTGATCATTGATGACAATAGTCTCACCCGGTTTAGATGGTATCACCCACTTTAGTGTTAACCTCGGGAAACTAATTGATTTAGTTCCTATCCTTGTGTTCATAAGATTGCAGCTTAATTTTTGCTTCCGCGTACGATGCCACAGGCCATCGTTACTGAGACTTGGTAGGCGTCTTACTTCATGCTTGTTTTTCTTGGTGTGCTACCTGTTATCTTACATACTATCACCATATAGTCTTATTGTCTGGTTTCAGCATTAGTACCATTGCTCTAGGCAACGGTCAAGGAAGTCGCCAAACGGGCCGTTGGCTGGCTGAACTCATCACCATCGGCCATTTTCACCCTCTGTCCGTCCGGTTTGCGGTAATCAGTGAGGCGGGCGCCTCTTGGTACAGCGCTTCGGCACTCGCGGATGAAGAACTTCCAAATTTGGATGTCACCTTCCGTGGAGCCGTCTCGATTGCCCGCCGGCTGCAAGATCCTCTGGCTGAACTCATCAAGGTCGAGCCGAAGCATCTTGGTGTGGGAATGTACCAACACGATTTACCGGAAAAGCGGCTGTTGGCCGCTGTGGATGGTGTGATGGAGGAATGTATAAGTTTCGTGGGCGTCGATTTAAACGCAGCACCACTACATATCCTGTCCCGTGTCGCTGGTCTATCAAAAGCGAAGGCGAAGTCCATTCTACAATATCGATCTCAAGTGGGCGTTTTCCGAACACGAATGGATCTGTTAAAAGTTGGTCTTGTTTTCGGCGCGTGACCTTTCGAGTTAACTTCTTCTTGGGTTATCAAATACAATTTTCAAATGTTTGGGAAATGGGTTGATGGATATTCAATAGGTCTTTGTGTTTGACTTAATACCGTCGCTATTTTTTAGTTAGTCAACGTATTCTGGAGTGAAAGTTAATCATCAGAGTGATGCACATTCAACCACACCTTAGTGCGCTGTGTGAACAACCACCTCGTTCTACTGCATTTAAAGTCCACGAATGATTCAGACTTTTTGTGCCCCGCGTTCTGAAATTTTGGTTATTCATTTATAGTTTCAGGTGGAAATACGTCTCTTGAGGTTATAACTAGACAGATTTTGTTCTTTAACCAATTCTTGAAAATGACATATTTTTGAGACGTTGTTTGAGTCGTCCGTTTTCAACAGATGCACCAAGTATTGCTTGTCAATAAATAGGTTCAACCGCTATAAAAATTTTCAGAGAGACCTTCATTACATGTGTAATTACTGACAGCTTTGTCCCTTGGAGTTTTCGAGATTTCCTCCACTGCTCTCGTGTAATGGAACAATACTATCTTCAGCTCGAACTGAACGACGTCCTCCTGGAGATGAAAAGTCAGCGATAGCTCCTGCTATTGAAAACGATGAATTAGTAGATAATCATTTAGACCCCATGCCTGTCTCGGATATTGAACTGTTGGCCGTGTACCTGCTGGGTTGATACAATCGAATGTTGACTTATCAAATACTCCCGAATACTTGTGGTTCGTTGTTGCGTTGTGGACGTTTCCATCACCACTTTCTAACGTTTCCTCTGTGTGGTCCAAAGCAGAATGAGAAAGACTACTTGAATGAATAAAACATATTACATATTTACGCTGTATTGCTCGATGTGTGCCACCTTGTCGTGATCAGCGTCGTAAAACGCAGTAGCATTATGTGGCCCCGTTAACTCTACCTCTGCTTCTATCAGTGATTTTCGCTTGCGTGACTTGAGCTCATCTGACCATCCTTACGGTAGTTGAAAACATTGAGACAGATATATATGTTAATGCTAGCGTGCTCGATTTGTCTTTTTCCATTTTTGCAAATTTTAATCACGTGTTCATATTCCTTCGTTGACTCTACTTGTGATTTACCAAATTTTTGTTATCCGTAGCTAGATAAAGATAGTGCTCAGTTCGTGGTTAAACCATTGAGCTGCGTCCTAAAGCAATTGATAGTGTTTGTAGTATGATCGCCAACTGCTAACCAACACGAACTTGCTGTAGCCGACTGACCCGGTTGGTGTTACTGCGCGAAAATTCCTTGTAATGTTTTCACTGGGTGTTTCCTGTATAATCCTCTTCTGTCTTGCTTAAGCATGGTTGAGTTTTCTGATTGAAAATACCCTATTGGATCGGTTCGCTTTGAGCGTACGTATGCCCCAATGTACTGCTTAGATAGGACACGTGTTACAGTTCAAATCTGCAATTCGGTTTGTCTCCTGTATCGTTAAGGCTACGGTTGTCTGACGGTTACCGGCTTGATTTGAAACGAATAATCGCAACGTTTAATGCTAAGGCACTATATATTTCTCACTTTTAAATATATTGATAATAATTTTGTGCATCTTGATGTCCGTTTTTCTGTCACTCGATGTCAGTTTAAGTTTTCCTAACGGATTTCTACGATGTCACTCTACCGAATTCTCCAGAGTTACTCAAGCTAAACGATTTGCACTAGCACATTGTCAGGAAGAATGGGAACGTATACATTGCACTAAAGTCCCAACACTGTTCGAAGGCTTACACTAACTGGTCTTCTGACCAAGTCAGGTTAACTATCGTTCACTATAAATACCCGTAGCATGACTGTGTTTATCGGATGAAGGGTATTTGTTCAACCTTGCTCCTGTTTTTCACCCCGGTATGCCCATTGACGTTTGATGATCCGACTCGGTTAGAATGCTGACTAGTTTATGCCCGCGCTCAGCGCCGAAACTTTAGTGTTATTTATCTGTTTTCACTTTCTGCTTCACTGTACTTGTGTGATTCCTTCAGTTTGTATGACTCTGGAAATATAAAAGAAACCTCTTAGAACATCTTAACTTGACTTCGAATCATAGGAAAGTACTATCGGGCCGTCCTGAAGTGGGAATAATTTTGACCTACGTTAATATCCCCCTTATTTTCGTAGCGTGCATTTTTACTTCTGTTCATTCACCTACGGTGTCATCTGATATATTTTTCAGATCAAAGGGATCGGTCCCACAACGTTTGCCCAGTGTGCTGGATTTGTACGCATTCGGCCTACATTCTCTAACATTCAACTCGATGGATCAAGGTTGGTTGATTTACATATAAATTCAGGTAGCTAACTTTCAGATATGATAACGGAAACCGATATTTGAGTTTGTTAATGCTGTGATTTAGGTGTACCGCTTTTATTGCTGTCTTTAATTGTTGTATTAGGATAACGATTTAAAGTTTAACTTGAAATTTTTGCACTACGAGGTATTTGCTCTCGTGCCATCTAAATAGACATGGGAATTGCAATGCTTCATGATGTTCACCCTCAATCCGACACTCCTCTACCGGTTCCGTCCTTGTTTGGACTCATCAGATAGGGATAGTCTGAATGGGAGATCGAGCCGGCTACCCTTTGCGTTACGAGACAATGCTCTTATCCGTTCGGCCACCAGTTCTGTGGGTATCGCTTGTGACGGGGGAGTTTGTATGTAATTGATTTTTAGCTTATTTCCCGACGTTGACCGTATCCGTCCACACTGACGAGGTGAAAACAAGCTAAATGTGACAGTTTATTTTTGTCAGGCTTTTTGCGTATAGACTGTAACAGTAGCTCGATACAGTGACCGTGTGATAGATAGTTGAACGTCGTTACTGTTGAGTCATTGCAAGCTCAGGGTCAGCAGGGGCACTTAATTACTAGTTGAGACTTTATCCACTCGACTGCCAGTCTCTCTGACTTTTCAGTGAGATCCTATTGTAGGCAATCTGGATTTTTGCTGGATCCACACCAGCAATAGGAACTTCGTGCTTCTACGCCACATCTATTATAACAACTAAATCACGAACTAGCGTCTAGATTTGAGGTTTGTCATATTTGAGCGCAGTCACCCACTACCAATCTCCAAAGGATAGACTATTCTGGTAACTTTCCCCGTTGATTGTGTTCAGGTGACCAAACCTATTATCGCCTCGTCTATTAATGCGTACGGAGCCCAATCTGGTAACTATTTTGTATATAAGAAGTGACAATTATCTGATTATACAGTTATTCTCAAGTGGACAGTCAAGTTTGGAAGGCTTCCAACGACAGGAAACTATTTTGTTGATAGCTTGTGGTGAAAATCTACTCGATTCACCGCTTATCCAAACCCTCGACACAATAGAAGATCTAACAAGGGACCAATCCAAACGTCGCGTTAAAGATACTACATCAGGATTGGACGAACAGTCTCAATGTTACGCCTTCCGTTATTCGCTAATTTCTTTGTTCTGTATTGCACCAATCAGCTTACAGTTTGTGACTTTGCATGTGCCAATACGATCAGCCAATGACAGACTGTGATTTCTTTAATACTGTTGTACATCCATAAATTCGGCTTCTTGTCTCATGAATATGAACTGCTTACTGCAACCAGTACGAGGTCTTCTCCTTATTACTTGCGTGGGAGGTTTCAATTCGAGTACGATTTCTAGGGCTATTCGAAGTCCTCTAATTCCGAGTATTACATGATTGCATATGTTTTACCTGTTCAATAGCCTAATGGTCGTTTGAAATGCTTGTATGTTTAGTTTCCGTGCAAGTAACTTAATTCAGCATTTTGCGTATGTGTTCATCATCAGAATGAACAACGGTAATAGACCGGTGGTTCACGCTGGTGCAAAACTGCCATACAGCCATAAAAAAAGTAAATAATTGGTTTATAGGTAAATGAGGTTGCAAGGATGAGATCTAATTCCGGAAACCCCTGTCTAAGTCCAAGCAAACAACTTTAAAATGCGTGCATTTCACTAATTATTCAATCATTTCATCAAAACAGAGAGAAGACTTTTATTGTGGAATGTCTACATTTCGTTTAGTCTCTTCAGCCGTTTACTTGAACCAATCAATTCAAGCACATGATTATGATGCAAATAGCATACAGCCGAACGGATAAAATGGATATCCGCAGAAGTTTATTAGCATCCATAGCAAACCGAAACAAGCCAAAACAGTTGTTTACACTGTCCCCAGAAAGGAGGCTTTCATACAGTTAACATTTCAAGGAGATCATTTGACCAACACAGTTATGCGTATGTTTCATTCCGTCTTGTCTCGAACTTGTCCTTCAGTTAAATTGTGCCTCTTGCAATCAACCCGGGGAATAATTCTGAGTAAAGCCAAACATTGCCCATGTACACCTCATATTGTCTGTCAGTTGCAATGACACTTACATTGACAGAACGGATCGGTGCCTTCATCAGCGAATATCGGAACATATCCCCAAGTGGCTGATCAATTCTGTGGAGCAAGGCATCAGTACGGCTGAAGACAAACAACTCAACCTATCATCCTCGATTGTCAAACACATCTGAACGGCCACAGAGTGAATCCAGTCAGTTTACTGTGTTTTTACGTAACTCAGTGAATCTCTTTTAATCAGATATCGAAGACCTACTCTGTGCGCTCAAAAATGACTGACTCAGGCTGTCTCCCTTGGTAGTGAACCTCTGACGTCTAACATTTTATTCGTTCGATTGTACGCTATTAACATCATGTTTAAATGTTTTAATTGATTGTTCGAATTAAGCAGCTGGAGACATTAAACGAAATGTCGATACCCCGCAATATATGTTTTCACTCTGTTTTGATGAATTAGTTAATGGGAACCTAATGTTTCAAATTATCTACCAGTTTGCAAGTGAAATTAAGACAGCTTCATTCTACGCAACCTCATTACTTGCCATATGGTTGTTTTCTGTCCAGTGATGGATGAGAGCGGGCTATTTGAGATTTGTCGATCAATTGATGTGCACTTCTACCACGCGCTTCCTTGTAAAACCTTCATAGCTTTCTCCACTTGTAGGGACGTCCAAATGATCTCTATCTCAAGTGATGAAGATACTTACCACGCACCTGGTTCAAAGCGCAAACGGGCCTCCTCTTCTGTGAATAACATGCCAAAGCGTAAACAACGTCGAACTCTGCCGGACTCAACCATTTTCAATCCATTGGATCAGACTGCTGTTCACACGGACACCTACGAAATTGCTACATCGTGAGTTGCTGATATGTTTGCGCCTTATTTAGTTCACAGAAACTTTTTTGGTGGATTGATTCTATCTCAGTAACATTTTACTTCGTTGTAAGCCTACTCGGACATATCCAGTTTAACTGCGACTATCTGTGGCTAGGTGAGGCACTCAACAGTTATCAATCTTGCTTTTAGTTGTTCGTGAAATCGTATTCTATGCGGCAGTTAGTAAGCTTTTCTGGTCTGTTGTTAAATTATGATCAGCTTAATGTTTTCCGGTTTTCAAATTGGCTTGTTCATTTGCGGATACTCCGGCTCTGTGAACCGTTAGAATGGTCCGCCTTGGCAGATGTCGTCCATTCATCCTCTAATGACGCGCATGACACTTGTAGAGGTAAAGTATTGGTTCAGCTGCCACACTGCAATTTCACTGGCGCACTGTCCTGCGCAATATTCCTTATAGCTCATGACAACTGTTCTATTTTTCTCGGTTAGTGGTGCAGTCGCGCATAAGTGTTTTCCCTACAGTGCGAACACATGACCTTCTTGCGAATTATCTGTTTTTGGCTTAATTAGTACGATCATTTGGTGCGGAGGCCCACTGCTAAAAATCCGTTGAAGGTGATATTTCGATTTACTTTTTTCTTTGTTCCGTTTTGTTGACTCGTTTGCATCCATTTCGTTTGAAACATTGTACGCTGTGGTTAGTCTTTATTTAGTCTTGGAACAGTCATCCTCTCATGCGGTTGTTCTCGGTATTCGGCACCTCAATTTTCCGCTTGGAATTGTTTCCACGGCTTATCATTTGGTTTCGACGGTCAATCTGAATTCTGCGCACGTTTATACTCAGTCGGTCGTTCTCAGTGTTGCAACGAAAGTCATTTCGCATTGATCGGCCATACAAGAGACTGTGAACTACGATGTCAAATGAGTACATTTATCACAAATGTACTTAAAAAATACATCTCATTCTCACATCAGTTGAGGTCTCCTTTATTTAATCATTATGATTGGTTATCAACTCAGGGGCGCTATTATTCATTCGATGGGGTGTCTTTGAACAGTCGTGTGAGATGGCCATATCTCTTAAACATTAGGTCGTGAAATCGTATTAGCCCTCATTGAGAGAAATCGACCTAATGGGCGGGGAATTATAAGTGAAAGTCCACAACAAAACAGTGGCCTGGCAAACGGAATAGGACAGAAGTGCACGACTTGAAATTGTAAACGGGAATTCCTATTCAAAAACGAGAACTCACGATCGGTTGCATGTAGGCGTTACATGGATAATAAAGGTTTTGGTTTGTTGATCTTTTTTTCCTTCTAGGTGTATCCGATTCTCGTAGGAAAGATGAGGGCGCATTTTTGTTGCGCACTTGGTTTGCTGGAGTAATTGTGGAGCACGCTTTATTAGTCGGGCTTACGAGGGTGTAACAGTAACCTCGATGGTCTCCTTTTTTAGCGGATACCCGTTGGAGAAGTGGGAACTATGCAGCGTAGTATGTTTTCGACCGTGGAGTCAGATTTTAACAATTTATCGTTTGGTCAGTACATCTCCAAAAGGTAACTACTACTTGTCATTTGAACTCACAACGACAATGTTCTTGTTGTATAACAGGCAGTTTCGTTGTGAGTAGCATACTACTCACGAGCGACATTACGGGAACAAAGGGCATGCCTCAACGCCAGGAAGACGACAGACCAGAAGAGACTATTGGAATAGTGTGTACACGCATGGGGGAAGTGTCACCATGGCGAATTACAACGTACTGCCACCCAATGTATGTGAATGCACGTCAGCCGTGCAAAT
>LOND01002897.1:40173-51282 GCA_014220965.1 Paragonimus kellicotti | reverse complement strand
GATCGATATATCGATCAGACTTAATACGGAGAAACTAAGTCACTGGTCAGTCAATTAGCCATGGCATGATTAGTCGGTTACGTCACGCCTTGTCCATTGGTTTGACCGCGCAGGTTGACCATCGATCCGATGGATTTGTGGCCATGGTAGGTGGAGCGCCTGAACAAACCGTTTCTGGTGACATAATATCGGGTCAAGCAGCCTGATTCCAATAGCCTCGGCAGTACAAAGTGTTCTAATTCGGACCGCTTTTGATGAGTTGCCTGGTACGCGATATACTACCTTGAAGGCTTGATCAGTTTTCACCTGGTGCCCGCTTTCGACCAGATGAGCGAGGATAGCACTGTTGACCGATCGTGATTCCCCGTGCCCCAGCCACCGTGGATGGTGTTCTCGGATTCGTTTCGAATATATATATATATATATATATATATACCAGCCTGAAACTGGACTGTCGAAACATATGTTCGCCTATATGTGCTTAATCTCATTATTGTAATGAGCATGGTTGAAACAAATATTCGTTATGGAAGTCGCACAGTCAGACGTTGTCTGTCTTTTTCTGACAAATACAATAGGCTCAGGTAGATGATATCTTCTCCCGGTTCCAGGTTGTTTGTTCATCAGCACCACTGTATTCGCTGTGGCCATTTGTGGAGCTATCTAAAATTGTTTCGATATTTTCTGACCACGAAATACTATTTCCAATTGGGGTGACAAATAACTCTCGCCTGGCCTAATTGTAATTCGAGGGCGGTGAAAGAAAGTTAATAAGTCAAAAAGAAATTCGTCTGTCAACTGCCTTTCGAAGTTTGTTGCACGTGGGTTGAGTCGCCGGAATTCTGTATTAACCAGCACAATATTGCGACCTTCAGGAAGGTAACTAGACATTCATTGCGCGATGCGAGCATTTTGTACATTCTCATCACTCCATTATATAAAACATCCGGTCCTTCAGATTTGAGCGCATAACGAAAAAATAATGAAATGTACGGACATCACATGGGTGGAATCAAAATTGTGTACACGGTTTCACTACCACGATAATGAAATTTACTGCTTCAGCAACTTCCGCCGACAGAGGGCTTACGCGCAACGCTTGGTTGACAGCGCCTTGGACCATAACACAGTGACGGGATGAAACACATGGCCAGTGGCAAGTAAAAGTTTCGCGATCGAAATCGTAAGACTTCCGTTCAGGTGTTGGTATGCTGACCCGCGTTGAGTCATTGTTTGCACTAGCCACGTGGAGATATGCTCCGGCTTCCTCTGTCGTACATTTCGGTTCGTTATGCCAATGTATGAGTCACCGCAACTGTTGTTGAACCAGTAGATGACATCAGAGGCAGAGGTGTCCGATAAAGAACGGTCGAAACAATAGGGACCCATCATCCGGGTGGAAAATAACAAACGCAATTTCACTGCGAAAATAGGTTCGATCAATGATAGATTCCAACTTCCCATTTGACAGTATGTTGTGGTCTCTTGGTGCATGGATGGTTGACGATTACCTGGCTTCATCGGCGTTCATTGTGGTTTGGAGGTAACCAGTCGTTCCTTGCTATGAATTCAACAAATTCGACCAGATATCCATTCACAAGCAGAGGACATTTCGGTAGCTCACTTTCAGACTTTGGGTGGTCGGCGGTGGACAGTTTCCGTGTTCGACAAAAAACCATTCACACAAAACCAGAGGTGTGAACCACAGGATCAAATGAAGGTTCTGCCATCTCTTTGTTGCTTTCCGATAAAAACACCAGCTCAATTGTGGTACCTGGGTGCATAGGAATAAAAATATGTGCAGATTTTCGGCCTTTTATTCCGAAGGTTGTGATCATGTGCAAGTTGTTGGTGTGGCAGTGGGTAGTCCGTTATGTCAACATCGACGGATGATTTGCTTTGAATGATCGAAGGTGGCGGTCGGTTTATATTGATCGTTTTTTGCGTTATAAACGGTATGTCGATGGCATTCACCGATTTTGGCCATCCAATAACTAGACCACAACCGTTTCATTGTAATCACCGGAATCTGTCTGTCGCTCCTGGACAAAAGATAGGTGACTCACTACCACTCGTAGATATCCTTATGTTTAGGCGCTTAGACGGTATACTTATCTAGTATGCTCATCGGGAAGCCGCATGGAGGGGGTAGTACCTACAATTCTTTCCAGTTGGAGCAATAACTTACGAAGGTAGCTTCATGCGAGTGCTTGTTCATCGAGCCATATCGCGAAGCAACATTTTATTGTGTCGAACGATATTGGGAGCAAAATTCCTCGTTATAGCATTTGCCATGGTTGACCTGAAGATCAAAATCTGTTAGCCAAATCAGCCAACTACGTACCTGTCGTTACATAGATCCCCTGCTACAGTCAATGTTTGAGAAATACACCGAACTATCAACGGACAACAGTGGCTTGTACGGATTCTGCAACGAGATTGCACATGAAACATCAACAACCGGAATATTCCGATCCCAGCGACGCTGTAGGATTCCCGTTCATGCTGAAGATGGAAGGAAATTACAATTATAAAACATGTTGGATAGTTATGTTGTCAAAGAAGCCAACAGCCAGTGCAACTCACCTGTTCTGCTGTTGAAGGAAGTCCAGTGGGAAATGCCGTTTCTGTGTGGAATTTAGGCAGCTGATTGAGATGACACAAGACAGTGGTATTAATACCGTTCGTCTCCGATAGCTTTGATAAGTTACATCAGGCAACGTTGTTTACGGTGTCGGAATCACGCTCAGGATACTGGGAACGTTGCAACCGAACCCACGCATCATGTGTAAACCTCGTTCACAAGTGAGCGATGGGCAGTAACATATCAAGCGCATGCCTTTTAGCTTATTCGGGGCGCTGTTCAAATTTCACTGCTTGGTGATCAATTTGACAAAAGGACCGGAGAACATTAAGGTTGAAGAGCTGAAAATAATTGCTTCTCATTGAGTGAAAACTTGTTTTTAAGAGACACCGAACTAAACATAACTGAACATCACAGCCGAACGATCAAGGAATGGTTATCCGCTATGGGAGGCGACTGAGAATCTGAGTTACCTCTGGTGACATCGACCAACCGTGCGTCTGTAACGGAGTGAGAACGAAGAAACCTCAGTCAGTTGGGATACAAGCAGCACCCCTCGACATCCAGCGGACCAATATTTGGGGTATGGCCACAGTGACAGCAAATTCGTCAGAGAATTGTTTACCGGAAGAGGGAGAGCCATACGATATTTGGGAGCTCCGAAGGCAAAATAGACCACGGACAGCTGATCATAGAACTGGTCCTTTGTATCATCAGTGTGACACATAGTTGGACCATAAACACTGAGAAATGTAGCACACTTACCTCGACCGAGTCGCAGGCGCATAGACAGCATTCGAGGGCTGATGCCGTGCGGTTCGCCTATCATCAAAGCATTGATGTGATCAGCGACTGCGAAACAGACACCATGCTCCCGAGCACCGTCTGCCGGGTAACCTATCCAGTAGAAGGTGTACCCAGCACCTGCTTCCCGCAACTTACCTTGGTCCGCAAGCCTTGTCTCGCTCAAGGCTGCTATGTCGATTCCATAACGACGCAACTCCATCGCGATCAGTGCAGTGCGCCGCTCTGGCCGCCCTGTCGCGCCGCATCGATCCAGCAGCGTGCGCACATTCCATGCTCCAACACAGAGCGTCTTGCGTCCCCGTGCCTGTTTCAGGTTGGTCTTCGGGTTACTGAAACTTGAGTGAGCATTATCTGCTCGAGGATTCTGGTTGGGGGAACAGTATGAGGGTGAGTGTTTGGCAGTAGCATATTTTCGCCTATCCACCCTGCCATGTGCAGCAGATAGGGCGACCCGGTTTATCCTGCGTGACGGCCGATGCAGTATGGTATTTCGTTTAGTTTGTATAGTCATGGTTTTTGTGGGCTTAGGATACTGCCAGGACGCCCAGACCTAGACAGGAGAGCGATTAGGGCCCTCAACCAAAGCCTTTGGCTCAAAAGCCTGTACCGCAAGGCAGCAGGTGACGCACACGCACACATACGCATCAATCACCTGAAACAGGCTCGACAGTCACAACCCAAGAAATTCGGCACATTCACACAAAGATAATACTGCAAAGACAAACCGACCACACACACACCGAATCAGATCAGGCAAAAAAGAAACAAAAACAACATCAAACCGTTCCAAAGCACAGCACAGCGGCACCATACACAACGTACGCATCTGCTTTTGTCTGGTTGCTCCCCTGTGGCCAATCTGACATGGTTGAACCTACATCGACCAAAGTCGAAGTCAGCACAGCCCACCGGATCAAAACAACACACAAGCCTGACCACCACGCCAAGGTAGCAGATAAGGTCAGAAAACACAACACATACACCAATAGCAAAATACAACTCAACACAACACGCACACTAACAAACAGACAAGAACGACAAACTGATACGGAACAGAAATAAACATGTGCAAATACTAGACAACAACAGCGTCAAAATACGCGACACATTACAAAGGAAATAATGCACATATATCTACATATACATACATATACACAGCAAGTTGTCACTTGGATGAACATGGCACATCAACGTGATTTGCTCAGATTTTCAGAGTCCTGTGATAAGTGTCACTCACATTACATATTTCCAGTTACACTGACGACAACGATATGTGCAACCTTACTCAGGACGTAAACATCCAAGTTGCTCACATCCAAGGTTTTATCTATAATGTGTTCAAACTAGTACTGGGCTTCAGCCAACTCAGTTACTCAATTCCACTGTGAGGGAAAACGCCAAAGTTGGCGTTGCGTAATACGAAAACATTCTATCACGCATCTCGATTATTAGTTTGAAAAGTCATATTTTCATTGAGAGAAATCAAGACTCATTTGAACCGTGTCGAAGTGATAAAAACAAGGTTGCTAAAATTGTCACCGTAATCCGCACAACTTCGTGAAAACTTACTTGTTCCCTAATTTACCAATTTCCATTTCCGTGGAATCCTTGAAAAACGAATGTTCTCGCATGTCCAGCACGTACGTTTTGAAGCAGCTCAACGAGCCAAACGACAAATGTTCGGGGAAAGGAAAACCAATATGTCAGACAGTCCATCGCGGAAATTCAGATTCCAGCAGAACGGTGTAATTCAAAACGCAATTACAAACCCAACTTCGTGGCCGATGAATGGCTGGAATAAGACAGACGTGATTTGTAAAAGAATCTCTCATCACTTTCGTCGTCCATTTCTCTATCAGTCGGAACAACATTTGGCCAGTGTCGATGAACACAAGCTACTATGAAAAATGAACGGAAAATTTCATACGACACTAATGTATGAAGGCCGTAGGGTCAGCAAAGGAGGTGAAGCAAACAAGTGAGCAATCGAAATTGAAATTTGAAGTAAATTGCATCTACTGTATTCAAATGCTGTCAAACTGTGGAACAGCCGTAGGTCATGTGGCAACAAACATTCCAGATTGGTGTGTAGTTGTTGAAACGCTGTGTCACATCTGTAATGAAACTGGCCGCATTCAATCCACTTGCCATGGCTCAAAGTTTTCTTTCATAGAACCCAATTTCGAGAAGGGAAGAATGAGTTCGCATTCTCATTCCATTGCACTTGACGTTACTCCAGTTAATTCCACCAAAATCACAAACGAACTCGACGCGAAATCAGCAGGAATAATGACAAAGCTCATTATGGTCAAATGGTGTGGCTCTATTCAAACGTTTAACACAGGTCATCACTGACAAGGTCATCGTTGAGGAAGCATTAGAGGCAGTGAACCTATAGATTTAATCTAACTTATCAGTAATAAGCTGTCCAAAAGTTAGCGCCAGGTGCCTACTAGAATCAGACGTTCAAATTGGTTTAGGTACCTACTAGAACAAACTGAACCTGCGTCTGTGTAGCGCGTCATGTGGACCACTGTTATCACCGGTGTTATTCGAGATGAATGGCTTTGGTTTCAACAAAGTCATGTTCAACAGTTCCTGTCTGTAAATCCTAAACTCCATATAGCGAAGTAGCAATACATGCAATAGATGAGATGTTCTGCCATGGCGGTGAATAACCAGGATTATTCGGTGGACTGCATGTGATGGAAAGTTCAAAAGATTTTTAATTTCAATAACATTGATGATTGACGTCATAATTTCTGAGTTCACAGTTTTTCTCTGTTGAAAGCATTTCCTGAAGAAGGAATATCGATTTGAGTGCTATCAGTGAGTATCTGCATCGTGGCAACGGGACAAATCATACGCTTTCTTATGTATTGGCACGAGTCCCGCCGTGTATTACCTCAAGCTGAATGCGTTTTTAAATGAACTTTGGGTAGAAGAATGCCGAGTATGAAGAGGATTAGAAACAACATAGTTCAGCTCACTACCTGAAAGATTTGGAAAACCGGGAACAACAATTTACATTCAAAATATGTGGATGGCTTTTGTTATTTTCTGCTTGCCCAGTCACGCCTAGTTCCAAATAACTAACAATGATCCTATGAACACAAACCTCCTCCATAGGTACGTCAATATGTGAGGTCTCTATGTGACGGTTAGCTCAAATTCAACTGAACGTGTATGAATGAATGTTTTTGAAACAACGGAAACAAACATTTACTGGAACTGTGTGAGCGACAACAAACGTACCAGTTTTGATTAGTAGAAGGTAAACAGTGATTCATTGGACAGGGGTCGACGAAAGTTAATCCCGACTCAAAAGGAATGAGGTAGGTTTCTGGTTAGTCGCTTATATCCTCAAAGGATTTCGGAACTTAGTCAATCAACTACTCATTTCTACATCCATTAGGCACAGTGGATTTTACCCACACTGTCCGCCGCCTAGAGCTTCAATTAATCCATGAAGATGCAAATGAGATCAAATGCATACTCTTCGTCTAGATCAAGCTTCCGGTGTTGCAGAATTTGCCGTACTGAACATCAATTAGTCTGTTCACTGTCATTTTGAAGCACATTGGTGGTATCAAGAGAAACGCCCTCCTTCCTATTTTCGGAAAAACATGTCGTCGACTAATATGGAACAGGAACAGTTTTTGACGGAAAGCTCATCTGTTTTTCTCAGTAATTGGTGAACGTTGTGAACTAGAAATTGACTGAAGCTAATTTTGCTGGGTTTTAGACTGGAAAACTATGACTCCTTCCATCAGCTGATGTTCACAACAGCCTCTCATGTGACTTATTTTCCATGTAATAACTGGAAAGAAAACCGCTGAAGTTATAACACAATGGAAGAGTATTATATGAAAGCAGGTATTATGGCACCATTCGTACACATATTTTTCCGCTCACGATTCGGCGCTGTCACTAGTGGACAGCATGACCAAACCAAAACTTCCATGATATGTTACACGTGTTCGACCTATGAAGGGGTTTGAAACGAAACGAGAAGGTGACAGCAACCTGTGTACACACTCCGTTCACACGAACCAAACGGTACACGGTCCCCCTGAAAGGTGTTTTGACATTGGGACTCCCACAACCCAATTCAGCACGCACATACACGTTAACAACTAGTCACACATCGGCATACCTACTTCCGTACTCTACAAACTTCCGCTATTTAAGCAAATTAGCGAAACAGTGAAAATCAATTACAATGTGCTATCAGAACTCCGATAATTTTGACCGTCTCGTCACATAGTTTTGATATTTACGTGAAATTGATAGGCTGCCACTTATACTTTGTATATTTATTTCCATTTGCGTTAGTCATTCACTATAAGTGGCATTGCGCCAATAACATCCCGCCTGCCGGAATTTTTAAGTCTTCATTTAGCACTACAACCTCTGTACGTCGTGCCATGTGCAGAAAATCAGTGGACTAGTGATAACGATCATCTTTGCTCGCTTACGAACTGGAGACTGCCAGAACCCAGGTAGGAACAGCGAACAGATAACCTTCGTGACAGACGTGTCTCGATAATCTATCCATACATTCCAGTTTGACAAACCAGAGACGACCTTTCAACGGGCATCCTGTCAAGCAGCGCCTTCTCTGCGTATGCGCTCATAACTATCCTAACTTCAGCTCGGTCAGTAGCTTGATCCGCAGGAAATTCAGTAGAATGCACATCGCACCCGCATAGTGAAACAGCTGACAGGAACTGAAACCGGAAGCACCAAACTAGAATCCCAAAGTCGTGCTTCAGCAAGGCAACATATACAGATGGCGAGTATCTCGAAAGTACATGCAAGGGCTGCCTGATAACATATCTACATGTGTTCAAACGGTGGAGGTTTTAAGAGTGGACGGTCGTCCGCGGTCGAGTAGGGGTTCGTTTACTTCAGGGATAAGAACACTGGTGCTTGATGCGATACCATTCCAATTAAAACTTCTATCACGAGCAGTAAGTGAGGTAACATAAGCGGAAAAGGAGGGTCATCAAGTGATGAATTGTTTGGCAAAAAGGAGGAAAACGAGGCCAGTCGGTCTAGTTTGGTTGAATGTGATATGAGATCAAAGCTGGACGCCAAACCATGGACCAAGTTTGTGGTGAGAAACGACAGACTTCGTAGTTGACAGGTCCGTGTTTCTGATCGTGAGTGCCGAATATTTCTTGGTTGTACCGGATCCTTCGGTTCAGCAGAGGAAGTAAATCGCAAAGCAACTGGGTGGAGCACGTAGTTAGCAGTCCACTAGTGCCGGCGACCGACAGTGGTTCACTGGATACGCTAATCAGTTGAAATGGATACGTCCAGTATGTCTAGTAAACTTTACAGGAAGTTACGGCTAAAGCGGCACAACAACAAAAACGAATCTGACCTGATAAACCCATTTAGTCAGAGACTACAAAGGCAACAGGACTGTTGAGGTGCATGAATCTTGCAGCAGGGAGTTTGTAACCTATTCAATTTATACACCTTTCAACGATGTGCAGCCAGTCAAATTACCTGGTACAGCTAACCTACTACTTGCAGTTGGTAGTCACCCTCGGGATTGTACGTTTTTGGAGACGGAACATGTTCGTAGAGATGGCACGCCAGACAGACGGCATACTGTTGGAGAGCCCAAGTGCTCCCGTTCAGGAAAAATTCTTGCCGTGTTGTACTGAAAACAGAGCGCTTACGTGGCATGTTGAGCAAAACCTTACATGTCAACGAAAACCCATTATGGCCATGTAAAATTGTTACTCATGACGACTTCTTGCCGGGAGAATCGTTACTATCTCCCAGTTAGCCGTCACATAGAAGAACGTTTCGCGAGTCGCAATCCGAAAATGTGCGCCATGGCGTTGAGGTGATTCAGTGGTTTACCCGGCTAAAAAGAATTCCAACAATTCTGACTGATCTATAGTCAGCGTGAATCCATTCGCTATATTATAGCAAGTGCTCCGCTCAGCATGTCCGTTTGGAAGGCATAATGTTTTTTATTACACTGGTCTGTGCTTCGTTGGGGAGATAGGGCAAATCACAAGCATGTCCGATTATGCACCATCAGTGGCCGACGAACAGTTAGGCAAGTAAGTAGCACATTCGCGGGATATTGAACACTTTAGAAATAGAGAAACGGGTCACTGCCTACTACAGAATGAGTGATGCAATATCAAAATGTCGACATAATATGATCCTGGATCATACGTATGGAGTAGAATTAAGACAAGTTTAATGGATGTGAAATGTGACAGATCAACTGAACTGGTTGAAGTGCTGTACTCCACATTTCGTTATTCTGCGGTTTAATTCAGTGACAGGGGCATTACTTAACAGCATTTTCAACCTATCGACTGAAATTCATTTAATGCTAAATGCACAGTGATATAACAACGTATGCATGCGCACAAAAACAAGACAAACCAGCAGACCGTTCACATGTTAAGCGAATAACAGATGTTTATAAATCGCCATGTGAATCGTCTAACAGTTTTTTGGGGTTAATATATGAAATGTGAACTGTTTGTGCGGTTCACTGGAGATGATTCTGTAGTATTCGTTGAATGTTGCATGATGCAAATAATGCACACCATGTGTTATGCGGAGTATACAAGTGCAAACCAATCCAATGGCTTGAAGACTAATTTTAAGAGATACCTTAACAGAATTTATGGAGGGCGATTCCCCTGACTGTTAACATGAATTGTACGTACGACTAAATAATGCCGATAAAAACAAGGTTTGATGAATTGGTGTAAGCCCACGTTGATGAATTAGGGGGATTATTGTAAACGAGAGTGATGGAAAGCTGACAACAAAACAGTGTGGAACTAAGCAGGATTTTCATGATATCTTCGTGAGGTGTTTGGTACTTATGAGGGAGTACGCTTATTATCATAAACATTGTTCATGAGACTACAAAACAATCAACAGTGAAGTGCCATTTTGTGTGTTCTGTACAGCTGTTGCGGACAACAGCGGCGAAACACATAAATGCGCAAACGAGTCAATGTTTGTATATTTGTCGGTCATTCATGAGTCGAAAGCAGTAATGAACAATTGTTAGAGTTCAATATAACTTGAATGGTATCAGTTCGCGGTGACATGAAACGCGCGTCCGATGCTACTTCACCTGCAGCTGCGATTAAGTTTATGTCAGCAGTCGTGACCTTTCCTTGCTCCAAGCGATTTAATTGAATACCCTGAGTGACATAGTTCATCCACTTGTTATCCGTTTCAAAAGCTTCAGGTTGTACAAAACAATGTTTGTTTTGGATGACGGACGTTACGTATATATATACATATATATATATATATCACCTGCCAGCAGATCGTCCACGTAAATACGTCATTTCATCGTGTATGGATTTTCTCCAGGAACAAACACGTAAGCTTGAGGTCCATTCTAAAACCGGAACCTTCATAACCACTTCAATAGCCAATTATGTGATGCCAAAACTAACAGCATTTTTTCGTTCGTTCCTCCTAACATTATCTCATTTACAAATCTACTTCCCGAAAATGGTCCGAAAATGAAATCGTTCGCCGATACCTTATTTCAGTATAAACCATTCAACGATGAATCGCAGGTATACAGGCTTTGTCAGCTAGTTCTAAATTGCAAAGTTTACATGAATGCCATCGATTTTTGTGAAAAGTGCTGTTAGTTTCGGCATCACATAATTGGCTATTGAAGTGGTTATGAAGGTTCCGGTTTTAGA
>LOND01002897.1:2679-19439 GCA_014220965.1 Paragonimus kellicotti | reverse complement strand
TTCAAAATGTATTCTGAGACGTTGATGCATACGACCAGAAGCCTTTTACATATCGAAAAGTTTTATAATAATTGCATTCCCTGAATCAGCAGATTTTGTAACATGGTTAAGAAATTCCAGCTGGCACGTCATGCACGAACGTTTGCTGAGGAACCCATGCTGGGAGTGGTTTATAAGGTTTTGTGATAGTAAGAACTCAACCATGCAACATTTTATTATCCTTTCCAACACCCGAGAACAAATTGAAGTATGGTTAATGGGACGATAATTGTTGATATCTTGTCGCGAGCCACTTTTATAGCGGGGGATTATTATAGAATTTTTCCATTGCAGTCTATAGATTCTGTTCATTCGCAGTCTTTTTATAGGTGCGACCGTTCCGGGCCGACAAGAGCTTGTCCGTGAGCTGTTGGATGGTGGGAATAACTCACTGAACTGTCCTGTTAACTTGATTGAGTAGATTTGCAATACCAATTGGAGATGAGATCTTTGCCTGATATCGTGGTTTAGGAGGACGTTTTGGCATTTGTGACATCCATCAATGCCTCAGAATCACTGTCGTAAAATCACTATTGGTATCATCATTAATGGAGATTGAGATGTCCCCTCGGATATTAACAACGATTCTTATGTAATGAATCGTCAACGATTCTAAAGATGAGTGCTTATCCTATATCAGTTACCATAGCTGCCATATCACAGAACACATGTCGGATCGCTTAGCTAGGGCGCCGTACAGTAGTTTCTGGCTTATACGTCAGTTGAATCTGACGACATTTTTGGGTCGAATAACCTCAGAGACATCATTCATACAGGCCGGCTATTTCAGTGTTCAATCTTATCGTAACCATCTGTCATAAAAGTGATTCGTAAGTTCGCTTGTAGTTACAGGATGGAGAAAGATGTTTGCTTGTGCGTTTCTGCCTCTGTGTCAATCGAGTAACACCTGAAATTTCTCGACCGATTCAGCCGTGCACAGATAGTTGGGAATTGTGTTCAATGAGAACAGCCGCTCACTATGAGACAGTTTCGCCTGCAATCTAGTCCGATTGTTCAATAACCATAATTCATCAACCTGACCCCTCGAATATTCATCGTTATTGGTGGTAGGAGATGGACCAGTCTTTTATTCGGAGTTCGGGCCACATTGTTTTCGAGAATTAGATCTTCCCTAAATGTCTGTATTGCGCCGAAGATTGTTTCCATGTGAGTCATAGTTCAATTGTGACGCGAAGATACTTGGAATGGCTGCCCCTAGAACTGATTTGCTCAACCGGTTTGTAGAAAGCTTCAGCAAATTCACAAAACTCTTTCCTACAACTCCTGTTGTTATTAACACACTACGTTTAGAACGGTTTACCACATACAGTGAATGAGTCACCTGGACTGGAGTTGCTCTATCTCCAAGAAAACGTGCTATCTGTCACATGGTCTGTTGTGTCAGGCCGACTCTCCCAGCCAACAACAAAACATTGTTGTCCCTTGCTTAAAAATATTCAGCACATCGTCCAACACCTGTGCCCATCTCGCTCAAGTCTGCTGCATCATTTATCTTGTTGCGTACAATCAGTCAAATCCGGATAATCAAATCAATGCAGTATGGAGAACGTTTTCAACGGTATGTCCACAAGCTGCTGAATCTACCAAACCACATCAATCTGTAACTGACACAGTTCCATAAGTCAGTTCCGACGAGAGCCATCTACTCTCGAGCTGAATACAGATCGGTTCCAAAATGATTCTCCATAATTCATTCTGAGTTTGTCACGTACACTTTAATTAACCTGTGTTCTATTATACCAAGTCAAAGAAGTTGTGAGATTTATTAATCAGTGATGAAACTAGCGAAACGATAAAGTCAGAGATCATGCAGAGTTCACAACATATAGAAAATTCGCCGGGAATTCTTGATGCAACATAATCTAGGAAAGTGGGCAATCTTTCCTCGATAATCAATCGTCGGTACAACTAGGGAGATGTCATAAGCGAACTGGTACCGCGAGACTGTTGGCAAGGTCAGGTTTTAAGTAAACACGAGGCGTGACTTCTCTTTTCCTCCAGGATGACGTGTTGAATGAAGACTCGATGCTCATTTACTGTGCATTTTGAGGTGTTCGGTGTTAATGTATGTATAGTTTCGCGTTGCATGAAGCCACTATTACAAGGCAGAGCAAATAATAGTTTAAGTCTAAGTGAAAACTGCATTCTATACGCGCGACAAATTAATGTAGCCATCAATATTGTGCACATGCAGTGACTGCAAATGTGTTGATCGTGAATTACGATCATAATTTACCGTACGTTTACTCTGAGGTTAAATTTCAGCTGCCAAAATGCATTGCGAGTCACCACGAACAGCCATTCAGAACTGCTCATATCTCACTCTGTTTAAGTTGTCTTTCCTCTAATCAAAATAAAACAAATTAAAAGGTCCTCGATTCCATTAGTTGCATGTTCCACAATATGAAAGCACTACTAAATAAAAGTTCAAAGTAGTCAAGAACCTGGAGGAAATCCTGAGAGGATTGTGCCGTAATACGGGGCTGGAAGAACAGTGAGATAAACGCGAAACTATAACAAGCTCCGTTGTGCATAAGACCCCAAAATTGTTCCACATATGAAAATGCTGTCAATTCGTGGTTATTCGGATGCTGGTGATGAGTGTTGTCTGGAGAATATTGACACGGAACATAGAACCAACTTCTCACAATACCTGACACCATCCTTCTGTTTTGTTAGAACATTTATGTGGGAGGTGCGACACACATCAGAGCTGAAAATTTCTAATTATCACGTACGGTTGCATCCTTGGATTGACACACCATACGATCTTCAAAAATAACAAGATGCAAGAATACTAATAAATTACCAAATGTTTGTTTCTTAATTCAACGGATGCACGTCACGTCGTCTTTCACGTATGTACAGACTGAGTAGTATTTCAGGACTCTCAACGGATTGCTCAACCTTGTTAACTGGCTTGGAGAAGTCAGTGTCAATCACAGCTGTGACCAGTCCTACTTATGCAACCATCACCCAATCGTTATGAGCAATCAGCAGATTGGTGAAGCATGAGCATAACCCAGGAAACCCATGTTGCTTCTTAATGATGAGTTGGAGGCCGTCAACTTCATCCCGGTGAGAGTCATCTACTATGATTCCATTGGGTTGGAGATCACTGAAATCAACATTTTCGTGGGTAGTTTCCGCACTGACCTTCGAAAATGAGTGAGATTGCGAACTCTTCCAAGCTTTCGGTAAACAGCCGATTGATAACGAGCGGTTTAAAAATGTTTTAGCTTGTCCTGCGAACTTCGTTGTGAAGCTTCCCAAGACGACATGGGACATCAAGTATGGAGCTGGTGGTTTGGAACGTGGTAGTTTCTCCAAGCTGAATCCGACTTGGGACACTGAGTTTGATGGTAATTCATTCAGGTTGTTGAATATATGCGTAGAATATATGCGTATATGCGAACAGTTTTGCTAGGTTACGCCTTTCTCCTTGCGAAAGTTGCTCTTTGGTAAACACTTGGATTCGTATTTTGCGGAATTTATATTGTTCAGTGGCGTGTAGATACCTGAAGTCAATCACATCACCATTACTACGACTAGGCAGAGTTGTGATGTTGATAGGGATGTAATGAAGACATCACAGAGCTTGGACCACGTGCCGCCTCGTACCGTTCAGGACATGTTGCGCTAGCCCGACTTTCATTACTGCCTCGTAGAAATCCTCAGCAGGAAAGAACGTTGCGGTATTGACTAAATGGTTTGTGAAATCCAACTGCGGGTAACAAAATATCCCAATATCAATGCTTCGGCGTAGGCTAAAATTTTATCCTACTCAGAGCGTAGCATAAGGCCGCGTCGGCATTCATCAGGCCAATTAAACAAGTGAAGTTGGAAATGACCACAGCTGATTGCGAAATGATTCCGAAAGATCCAGCTGCAAACGTTCACGATTGTGTGGGGGTCCTCAAGTGCGATCGCAAGTGCAAAACTGCACCACCTCGTCTACCGATTTTCCTATCACTGCGAACACTGTCATGCCGAAGATACAAATTCACTATCCCGCACTTCGATACACCAGATATCCTTGATGCATACTATAATGGGTTTCGTCCTGAACAGAGGTTACGGAGCTCATCCGGTGTAAAAAAGTACCAAGAGCCATGTTCACAGCCTGCGGTATACATCACAAACGAATGCACTCGAGGAGATTCTTCGAGTATGGAGGGAAGTAAGAATGTCGCAGATGGCGCTTCTGAAATGGCCAGTAAATCAGACATCAATGATGATGGTCGGGTTTTCTGACGAATTGGGGTCATCCGTTCAATAGTTTGTCGGGAGCCAATTTCTTAACGGGTTTGCGGGTGGAACTGCCGATCGTCTTTTAGCTGGTGAGTTCTAAACAGCTCATTACTTGCAGTATGATACAGCAACTGGGCGGTGGGGTCCATTATCTCAGCTAATTGCAGTTAATCCGTTCCACATATCGCAATAGCAGATGAATGTGATTTCACAATGGCTTTGTCTTCACTATAATCTGACAACATACACTTGTAAACCGCATACACTTCCGCTGCAAACGACACCCTGTAAGTCGTGAGGACAGTGAGCTATTATGATAATATCGAACAATTTCATAGACGTTTTGTCAGAGATTCATTTTCCACGAACCAATTCATCTGGAAATATCCCGTTCGATCTCGCGATATGCGCACACCGAACGATGCTCCTAAGGTGCATTTGGACTAATTTCTGACATGCATCTAAGAATCCTTGTTAGGAACAACGAAGAGCTTTTGCAGTTTGTCGTGTAAGGCCTGAGATTGTTATTGAATAATTTCATAGACGTTTTGTCAGATATTCATTTTCCTACGAACCGATTCATCTGGAAATATCCCGTTCGATCTCGCGATATGCGCACACCGAACGATGATCCTAAGGTGCATTTGGACTAATTTCTGACATGCATCTAAGAATCCTTGTTAGGAACAACGAAGAGCTTTTGCAGTTTGTCGTGCAAAGCCTGAGGTTGTTAATATATTGAATAGAGCTGTTTAACCCTGAAGACATTGTACGCCAATCGTCAGTCGTCTTGTTAACTGTGACGGTGTTCACATTTTAATTTTCGCAGAGGTAACTTGCAATTTAGGCGTTTTGCAAAGTTCGCAGTACTAGCGACACTGTCAAACAAGTTAATGAAAACGTTAAGTGAATAGCGAAAATCTTCTGAAATCAAATGAGCCCAAACTGTGGAAGAGAGTATTCTTTCGAAACTAAAGATCAGCATGCACTACGTTTTGAAACCTCAGCTATTTAGCCTCAATTCGTAGTGGATACGCTCTCATCAGATCGAGCAACCTGATCATTACTCACAAGCGAAAGTGGTTGAGCGTTCACATATGATAATTCGGTCGTGCCTAATGTGAGGTCAATGGCGCAGTGGTAAACACGGTTGCCTCGAAGCATGGCCGGAGTTCTAGTCCCGGCAGTGGCAAGGATATGCACTACTGACGAGCTCTAATGAGAGCGAAACTCGAGTCTAGTGCTTCTTTTCGAAAGGGGCCGACTGGATAGTCTATGGGAATGCGACAGCTGCGATCAATTGTGGGTGATGTTCAACTTGAAATTAACCAAATCCCCGACTACTCATCAGTAATGTGATAGATATGTTTGATATCTGAGAGCAAACTGAAAAATTATGTCCAATACGCTCGATCTTCAGAATTGGGTATTCTAGTCAAACACAAACAACGAATGTTCCACACAAGCTGGTTGTGTCTGTTTCGAAACAACAACAATAATAGAAATAAGGTTTCTAAATCTTCAATGTGTACAGCTATGATAATAGGTGAAGTAAACTGTTATCTCCAACCTCAACGATGCTTAACTGAATGGGCTTCATTTCACTGAATATGATGTAAACATACTTAGTCTGGCCTTACTATTATCAACAGAGTATACGTATTGTTGTGAACTGTGAATTCGCCTGCACAGGAGATACATACTGCAAACTGCCTCGGACTATGGTTTTGTAATGAATAAACCTAGAAAATTGTGAATTTGCTAGAGTTGTACAAGTTAAATTCGACAGCACTAAATTTGAGGTAGCTATTCATTCACTATTGCTTGAAGTTATCAGTGTACTCGATGGTAGATGACACAACATGTGAAATAACCTAAAGCTTGCTGTACACACACGAATCAATACATGAATTTGTACATCACGCTCCTGATGTGAAATTGATGCAGTCACGGATGTGAGAGCCGTTTTGTCGCACAAGTGAGCTTGTTCGCTGAAGTACGTTAACAGGATTTCATTTTAATACGTGGGTATCGTAAATTAGTCCGTTGGGCCTGAAACGCTGAATGATACTACACTCATGGAATGAATGTGTCATGCGTGCGCCCTTCCAAACAAGATAACCGCATCGCTTCATGGATGGTCAACTTTGATGAACAACCTGCATCGTCTTTCGTTTCGACTCAGTCGAACTGATTACACGGGATAAACGAGTTGCAACCCACTTGATTGTAAAACTGCGAAACTGACTCATAACATGCAATGAGTACATTTCATGAACTAAAACTGCGTGGACAATCCGTTAGAAACAAATGCACTAGAACTAAACGGAATAAAGTGAACGAAGACACATTGAGGAATAAACGTGTCACGGATTTCAAGCAGGTATAGTAGTACAACTTTTCGCATCCATCCTGTTTTGCCACCTGTTTGACTGTTAGGGAGAAGCGAATCTGCGTATAACATTCGAACACATTCTCCACCCTGTTGATTGAAGTATACGGAACGGCATGCGAAATCACGAGCGCATCTGCAAGAAAGTTATAGGTTCATGAAACAAAAGTCATTGTGACCAGTGCTGATCCCCATTACAATTATTTATCAGTTGAAAACCGGGAAACAGCTGAAATATATTGCATCCATCCGTTGCGGTAATGATTGCAAAACGAAGGTATCAGTAACACTGGACAATTTTTGGGGGAACCAAAACATGGTGATATTGTAAGCACACAAAACACTGACTTTGTGCTCGTAAGTTTATTCCAGTCATTTAGACATTTTGTCTGGGACGGCGTTTTTGGGCATTTGGTAGCGCAATGATAGTTCATCACGAATGAATCGATTATGAGCGGATGCAAAACAGAACACATATCGCCAAAATGTTTGCGTCCCCCACGTCTGACGTGTTATAAGGCACTTCTTGACAAACTTCTGTTTGGTGCATTGCGTAATCCTTTCGTTTGGGTTTGTTTGACAGACGCCACATCTTGAAGTATTTTTTCAGACACATTCCAACCCGTCACCAATTCGCATTCTATTTTTGAACACAATATATTATTGTAGCGACTGCTAGGATTCGACTAAATTTGCTAGATTTCAGACGTACGTAATGCTAACCATGTCACTGTTCACATACTGTAAACATCACTAATATGGTGAAACTCACATTGACTTCTCCAAATTCCTAATATCCTCGTCACATGAGAGTTGTCTCATCAGTATAACCTTACAAAGCGAAAGCTTAGACACCACTGCACTCCATCGGTTGGTCTATACCAAATATATGTAAACTTCAGCGTTCCTCTTCTAGGTAAAAATGGTCCAGTCGTTATCATTGGGAACGATATGGAACCACTTCAACGTTTTCTGGAATGATGAAGGTGAGACAGGATTTTCTGTGGACATTTGTCTTCTTAGGCGGTTGGCATGTGGTTGCGTTGAGGGTTCTGTCATCTTGGCTCCCGGACGCCTCGACTTTCACGGTTGAAGCGGATGGTTTGTATGGTTAAAAACCGTCAAGATAGTGTCGGTTTCAAAAATTCAACTTTCCCACTACCGCTTATAAACTGCGTTTGCACAGAGTCGGGAAGTCCCGGACTTGCGAAGTATGGAGCAAGATGAACCGATACCACGGTATCAGTTCGACTTCCGGAGTGTGAATATAACCACAGTGAATACAATAGTTTGCAGTTTTCTGTTGTCGTTATGTCACCGTTCGTTTCAGGGAAGATTCTGCAAAATGTGCACATTTTATTGAAAGCTTTGAGTTATCCCTCACATCAAACGGTACAATGTGTGTACTAGGTTTTGTGGCGGATGCACAGTAACAAGATCGAAGAAATGAACACCTGATGAGTGCTTTTTGCGTGTAACAATAATTATAAGAATGTCATAAACGCGCGTCACCCCAGTTATTTTCGATGTCAATCCGTGTGATGATACACGATCACTAGGCCACAGTTATATTTCATCATAATGTACCTAAGACGGCTCATGGGCCGTTTTATTTCCTAGTAGAAGTAGAAACATACATATATTTCGCTAATTTTGGAATGGCACTGTGCTGTGTGCACGCGGCGTTCCAATATTACAATCCAAACGAATCTGTGTGTGTATAGGAAAGGCCACATACCGAAACACAACGAGTAACACGATCACTGTTTTGTGATTAGCCAAATCATCTTGTTGGCTTGTATTCAAACGTGTCATGAACGTCAGGCATTTTATGTACACACTATTTGTGTCATCGTGTGGAAACTAAATCCGAAATGATGCAAACAAAATATGTGGTCAAAAAATAATCTACTCTGTTTGGCTGCCATAACGGTGTGTCGAAATGGGAATTGCGCAGAACATGGTCCACAATAAACTCAAGCATCGGCAAACGAAACGATAGTCAGTGCCTCACAAATCATTGACAAAACTTTCTACCAATCGTATATTGGCAATTTTCTGATGGTTGTTGATTAGATATAATGTATGCTATGATGCTTAGAACCATCCTTTGGCAACCAATGTAGAACCAATGACATTCAAACTATTAATTTGCCACGTTGTTTGATTCGACACCAAATAACATGATTATACGTATACGTTGTTTTTACCCCACTCTCATTGCTCACCAGATTGTGGCACAAACTAACCGCTTTCTACGTAAGGGAAAGCAGTTTCTGATGAGCGCGCCAAATGATGGACCGTTCTCATTATGAACAAACTGCCTACTGGCCCATCTGAATGACTGGAGCGCTTACTACATGGTCGTAAGCTATCGACTTTTGCCATCGGTTAGTGACCTGTTACATACAACATAACAAACGGCAAGTCACCAGTTGCCTAACGAAAAGCAAGGCCGGAGTTCTAGTCCCGGCAGTGGCACGGATATGCACTACTGACGAGCTCTAATGAGAGCGAAACTCGAGTCTAGTGCTTTTCGAAAGGGGCCGACTGGATAGTCTATGGGAATGCGACAGCTGCGATCAATTGTGGGTGATGTTCAACTTGAAATTAATCAAATCCTCGACTACTCACCAGAAATCCTCAGTAGGTAATTTCGAAATGCTCGGTGAAGCTAATGTTACTGTCAACACTTAAGTGTGTACAGTTAGTGAATAATGACTGATCAGCGCAGTTTTCGTGAATATCCAAGAATGTTCTAGTTTGTTGTGCAACTTCGCAACCAGTTGCACGAATGTACAATCAGCCACAACAACGCGATTTACGGTTGCAGACGACCGTTTGTGAAGGGATTGCTGGTGTTTCGTTGTTAGCTTCAGTGACTTTTTTTCTGTTGTTCGTGAGCTACTTGTCTCAAACACGAATTAATTGGGAGGCGAGTGAGATGAAAATAGGAACAATTAATCTCAACCAGAACTGAAATAAATTACTAGATGAAAGCAATGCCTCTACTTTCGATGTGAAGTAGGCGAGATCTTGGGTCCGCAGTTCAGTTCTATTCATACCAACAGTGATGATAGTATACTTCGTTTCAATTAGGTTGCTCTAGTTTATCAGCAGCAAGCTCTGAAGCAATTCTTCCAGATTCCATCAACATACATATTAAGCATATTTTGTATATATATGTACTACTGAAGGTGAAAGCCTTCGGGTTAAGAGTAAGTAGAAAAATAAGTGGATGAGTTGATCAAATCAAAAATGACCCATTTTTTTACTGTCCGATATGGTAGGATACGTCACTGCATGAATCAGAGGTAATATAATGTTCATCGCAATGATTTACAAATTGATTTAATGGCTAGTCTAGTTGAAGTACATCGAAAGACTGAAGATCAGTTTGAAATGTTAACGAGGGTTGACCATGTGTTGCAGATTGCGTATTTGAGTCTACCATAAATGGGTAACTTATGTTTATAGTGCAGTAGAACAGAGCAATGAATTCTGTAAGAATCATGAACGTAACAATACTGTGACTAACTGAAGCAAAACATACATTATGAATGAAAACGGTGGTGCAACATCAATCTTATTCCAAGCCAAATCTGTTTAATCAGAAACGCTAACGAACGATGAACTGATACAGTCTGTTTCAAACTATCTGATCAAAATCTCAGAGGCAAGTCAAATTCACCACAATCAGTCGGTGAACTTACGCAAAAGCGCATTGGAATCGGTGTAACGTTGAATAGTATTTCATGGAAACATCCATAGAATAACGAGTTTTGCTGAATAAAATTTGTTAAAAGAACTGGGAAATTCGACCGAAATTGTATGCTCATGCTCATTGTGGCTAGTGGACCCCCGTATTCGCAGAATACCGGAAGAGGATCATAACCGGTAGAAATCGGAAAATCGCCAAATGTTCTAGAGGTTTGTCTATAAAATGTTACTGCTTCGTATCCTTCTGGTTGTGTGGCATTCCACTGAAAATCAGATCCTGTTGTGTATTTCGGAGTATTGGGATCCGTATCGAACCATCCATTCTTCGAAGTATTTCGGAGGACAAGCAGTTGATTCAGTCCTGTCCAATGTTCAAGTCCTTCTGCAGGTAGCAGTGGAGCGTTCCGGCCTATCAAGAAGACAGTTGCGCTAATATTTTTTCCAAGCTGAGCGCACTGCGTTGCAGCTTCACAAAAACTGCGCGATTGCCCAACACGTGCTGCACACACGTTCGTCGTAGCAGATGTGAATTGCGATGGGCATGTTGCATTGCTTGTTCCGTAAACGACAACCATTACAAAAGCTGCTTCTAATAGATGCATCGTTTTCTGGCAAAAATATTCTTTTCCACCCTGACTGATTGGGAAATGCTTCCATTTTATACCTTGACACTGATGGGTGCGGTTAATTGTCTGTCCACCTCATTCCAAAGCCACTATCTGGACAGCAGAGATGTAGTTTGAAACTTAACTCTCATAATGACCAACCTGTTTGTACACTAGCACACAATGAATATGACCTCATTTGAACAATTGGTGTGTTCGTTTACAAGCAGTCCACTCATTTGTTCATCTCTCATTCAGGTCGTTCAGAAGTTCTACCAGTAAGTGTTATTCTTTGTTAAAAACAAATTACACTACCACTTTCCAAGGTGTGAACGAGCGGTGACATGAAAATTAAGGAAAAATATCTCAAAAGAGATTTTCACGCCAGTTGACTGTTAAATTCGGGGCGTTGCACGTTAATCACTACTACACAATTGTCATATGAATTTGACTGGAATTGCAAAGAACGACAACGCCAACCATGAAAATGTGTTGCTGCAGATATCTGGTGGGGGAAATTTAACAGTGGAAGGATTCTGGCTGGAAGCAAATGGCCTTACTCTATCTGTCAGATAACCAAAAGAAAACGTCGTATTTATCAGGTGAACCTGATCCGAGAGGTCGGCTGAGAGCACGGCGAACATTATATGCACGATCTAGTAAAATCAATAAATCTTCCTTAAACCTTAGTGTCAGCACAGTTGATCGGACCATTAAAACGACGAAGTTGCTTGAAGGAATTCGGCACGGGTTATTCACGGATGACTTTGACCTTATTCGTTGTTGCGGCGATTCCATTCTGCGAGATCTCGTGAGTCAGAAATTATATTGTGGTCTAACCTAGTTTGCACATGGTGGAGTTAACTGTAACGCCGTGTTGCGACAAATTCTCCAGTAGGGTGCGAATATGTGCAAGGTGTTCTTGTTTTGAAGAACTAATAACTAATATATCATCCAGATATAATGTTGACGAAGTCAAAGTCGTGAGTCACTTAATAAAGGAAGCGTTGAAAAGTTTGAGCTGCGTTGCGCAAACCAACTGGCATTCGGAGAAATTCGAAAAGGCCAGAAGGGATGATAACCGCAGTTTTGTGTAATCAAATTGTGGGGATCGCGCATGTCTATTTTGGTACGTGGAATAAGATGTGGTACGCTCAAGCAACCAAGTGGTGGTTAAAAACGCTGCACTACTTGATTAGCGATTTCCGCTGTCTCGACAAGAGTTTGTGAACGAGCGGCGGAGACTAGGTCTTGCTCTGCTTACATAAATCTCTGAGCCAGATTTCCCAGGTGAGGCATTCGTCTAAGTGCAAGTTGACCGATGAGTTGTTGCATTTCTGTTAGAAGGGTTGTATTGCGTTTGTCGCATAGCTTTAGGCCGTGGAAAACGTGTTGCAATCGGGTCTTTTCGGAGGGTATCACCTAATTAATAACTGCCGTTTTTAAGGTTTCATATTTATGCTCTACCGGTCGATTAACTATAACATCCCAAAGCTGGGTGGCGTCTTCATTCGGAAGCCTGACTAATTACTGACGGTCATTTTCGATTAGACAACATTTCGTTGCTGAAAATGTTGCTTTCGATTGAAAAAAATATTAAATTTACAAATATTTAAAAGAACAAACTCACTGAGACGCGAGCAAGGACGGTAGCGGAACGTTCGAAATTTACCGGCTCTGTAGCTGTCGGAACCAGTGTAACAAAATACTACGCAGTCAACTATCATAACAGAAAACCGATCGACAATGAAGAAGTCAAGACTTAGCGCCTTGAGCTTAGGAAATAGGGTGTATAGAGAAAGCACGTCAAGCTAGCTAGGCGCGAAGCGAATTATGATTTTAGCCCTGGACGGATATTACAAAATAGATAGCTTGACTAAAACAAAAGTAGGTGAAAAACCAAGAGCATCAACAATGTACAAGTTGAATGTGACTATCGGAGATATTACTTAGTATATTCGCTACAATCGTAATTTTGCACAAACATTGCATGTGATCAGAAGGTGAATAACGTCAATACACGTACATAAATAGACAACATGTAAATAGCTGTGTACTAAATATATAAGCGAATAACAAACTAGATAAAATGTTCGGACTCATCTAAACTGCCGATAGTAAAGTAGAAATTATTTTGACAGCTGTAGATAACCAACTGAAACCGTGGATATGACGGACGGATGGGTTGATGTCAGAGCAATCCTTGTCTTGTAAGTTACTTTGCTGAATGAAGTTGTACAAGTCCAGGAGACACAATTCTCTCAGTACGACCGTGTACCGCTTAGCCCGAGGGACGGTGTCGAACAGGTTGTGTTGTTCAGCATGTCGTGCAGCAATGAACGTTCATCCCTCTTGATGTGTCGCGTGCAAGTGGGACATAACCTGAGTGCAGTGTTTGTGGCCACGACCCATGCCGAATAACGAAATAGGTAATTTGTTGGTTGGCATTGTCACTAACGTTGCTGATAGATTTGGAACTGTTGGCCACGTGGAGTGTTGACTATGGAACGGTCCTCATCAGACATCGTCTTTGTCAGACGTTGTGCCGGGCGTTGATTCACTAAGCGCACCTGTTTTTATAGTTCACATTAACCTTTGAAATTCAAGTCAAATGAATGGCAATGTCGGGCTACGTCACCTATTGAATACGACATGCTGTGGACGTAATCAACCTGATTACATAGCTGACAAATTCGACAGGATAATTAAGGAATGTGTACGAATGAACGCGCTTTAGGTATGTGGATGGGGTTAGCTTGCTTTTTCAACGATCTATCAACTTCGAAGGGGAACATTCGAACCACTACACTTTGCAAACTATCTTAACGGGCAGAACTTTATGTCCACATGTTCTTAGTTCATTCGGTAGAATGGTGGCACATCGCTACAGATCCAAATCTTCATGTAACGAAAATCCTAACAAGGATAGCCGATTAGATGTTTAGAATTTCGCTTGTCCAAGGTTGATCGCCAGGTCATATGCCTAAGTCCAAGTGATATCTTTACAGAGTCGGCTATCAATTAACTTAAAATCGTCCCACTCTCAACGATGCCCATCGAGGCTAGGTCTTGATTAACGTCAAACGTTTTGTAAATCTTCGGCTTGCATTCTTAAATGCGACGAATTCTTCATAGTGGTCATCGTCCGTGTTTGAGCGAGTATTTGGAAACGGTACAGAGATGTAAATGAGAAGAGTTGCCTCTGCACAAACATATGACTTGCCACATTTGTTATCAATATGATGATGCTGAAATGAATTATTCTGAAACACGGGAGACACGTAGGTTCAAGTTTGAAAAGAATAATGTTTGATTCATGTTATCTATCACCGGAACGCCTATATACACCCGTATTAAAGCCATACACATAATGGGAGCAGAAGATCAATTAATTCTGACAAGTAACTAAACCCAGTTTCAAGGATACTCGTGGAATTTGTCAACGTCTCTAAAATGGAGACTGATTACTTAGCGAAACCGACAGACTGCTGATCCATTATTCACGTTTCACCTCTCGTTTTTCCACTATCCGTTTTTCTTGGCTGTAAACCCAGTCTTGCTAATATGGAGTAAATATCGTACAATATAAACACCGATTGGAGAATTATGCAAACGTGTATTTCCTCAATTTTGCCTGCACAGATTACTCTGCTAATCAGGGAAAACTGTAACAATTTGGAAACGGATGACCGAGGGTCAGCAAAAAATTCTCCCAAATGTGATATTCGGCTATATCATGTAACCGCGTGTACAAAAGAGAAGGTTTTTTACGAGTACTTCGAAGTACCGCACATTTCGGACTCCAATAGGATCCTTGATGAGGAAACTCGAACCGTAGCATAGGGAACTGATGAACAGATTGGAGAGATCAGGTTTTTATTCACACAACTCAGTCATATATTCTCATTCGAAATCACGGAGACTACTAAATTGTGTCGAAGAAACTCGACAAACCGAAAAATGCCACCATTTCAGAAGACTGAAAAATGACTAGAGATCACGGGATGGGAATGCAATATGAGATAGGGTGCTACTGACCAGTATATCTGACATTAATTATCCTGACAAATTTTAGAGGCTAGCTGTGAAACATTACAACGGGAACAAAAATATCTCACTGCAAACTGACATACATTTGTGTTCAGTCAACTTGGTTTGCTTTCTCCGATCAGAACGTCGACAATCTTGGTTAACGACCAGAGCATGATGGAACATATTTTGATTTATCTAAAGCCATCGACTTAGGGATCGACCGATTGTTGCTCTTCAGACTTGTGGAATACCGTCTTCTTCCAAGACTTTTAGAAGTGTTATCAGACATTCAGAGGAATTAGAAGCTTCACGTTCAGGTAGCAGAGGGGAGATCGTTGAAAGACGCGGTGGTTAATTGGGTGTATCAGGCGAACACCGATGGAATCACTGTCTTTTCTAATGTCCGTCAGTGACCTTCCAATAACTTGAAAAATCGGTGACACGACGGTGGTATAAATTCATTTTAGCCCGTGCTGTTCTGGATTGGTCGAGAGTGTAACAGTTACTCCACAGTGTGGAAAATTGCAGTTAGCTGCTCGTTGGAACTCAGATAGGGTTGTTCAGACTCTTGAATGAATGAGGGGAGGAGAAGGATTTGTGAAGACTATAGACAGACATCAAATAGGGAGTGCTCAGGACAGAGGAAGTTGGAAACTCCATTGTAAAAATGCAACAAAAATGAAGGACACTCTCTATGCCGTAGACTGCGTTTGTTTCATGGAAAACTGGGGTTGTGTAACAGTTTTTGAGACATGGTCTGATGTTACATCCTAAGTGCGTGTTTACAAGCCAGCAATCCAAGTATGGTGAATGACCTATAGTAATTCTACGTGTTCACAGGTGTATGACGATGTTTCGGATGAAGCGAGAGGTAACCCGTATAAACAGCAACTGTTGTTCTATACGCTCCACATACACACACACACACACTACAAAATTCTAGCGAATCCCTCTCATACACAGGCGCTCTACTGGGGTCTCACTCACGGAAGAACTCATCAGTAATCCTCCTACTTGCAGCGGCTGAACTTGAACACTGATTAATACTTCATATGAATATGTTGATAGACATTTGCATGGAACAGTGGCTGAGGTTCAAATCTCGAAACTGACAATTAGATGCTTCGTTCTTCGATGTGGGAACGGACATTGACAATGATCATCATTGCGTACACTTACATTCAGTAGATGTGATATTTCAGGTCTCTCATGTTTTAGAGAGGAACGGACTCAAGAAAATGGCCACGTCTAAATCCTGATGTATGTATTTGATACCATACATCCACTTTGCTGAACGTATTTTGTTCCAGCACGAGGTATGTGTTATCTTTCACGAACCTCAGACTCTTTCGTCCCCGTTAAAAAGTGTGTCAGTGTAAGATGCCCTCCCACTGCTGCCTTGCAACAAAACGGAGCAACCGATCCATTGATCGCACACTTGAAACAGGGAGTCTTCGTTTGAGAAATTTGAAATACTGAGTTCCTTTAACCACTTCATCAGAGTAGAAAGGAAGACATATATCGAGATATGTTAACATTTCATTTACTCTCATCAGTCGCAAACGTAAAACATGCTAGTTATATACATCATATAGATAGGGACAAACAGGGACTAGACACATCTACAGGCACACTCGTTATTATGTAATTACGACCATGGCAACCCGATAGGTTGCATCAACCAATTCTGTGCACATAAC
>LOND01002896.1:21014-37914 GCA_014220965.1 Paragonimus kellicotti | reverse complement strand
CGGAGGAATAATTTACAACTGAGTATTTAACACGCTATGTAAGAAATATAACCATAATATTTGATATTTGCCGTTTAGACGTGATTATCTGATCGCAAATCTAAGTAGCGGCTAGCAAGGTTGCCTCAAGGTTATATTGGACTTCGTATGGAGAGAATGGTCGAGTTGCCATCCACTTTTATTCAAATTCGAAAGTTGTGACGGTGGAAACAGATTCTCCAACGTTCAGAGAAAATGCCAAAATATCTTGTGTACATCTTCGCGTCACTGAATGCGTGGTCCAAGACGTGACCAAATGCAGCACGTAACTGTCCCAGTAGGTTAAGTCGGGTCTTCGTTGTTGAACTTGGGGTGAATTTCCAATCAAGACTCGAAGTAACAGTGGTTTGTCTATATACAGTGCTAGTTTATCCCTTTGAATAGAATGGAAAATGCAGATGTCAGTGCTATCAAGAAAAAACATCCACAGTGATGGCGTCACAGACATTTACACTTTTCAACACAACTTCTTGATGTTTGCCACAAGGAAAAGTACTTTGATGCCACTGGTGCAGTTTGTAGTACTGCGGTCGACTTCCGGTCCACGAGGCAGTTTTCCACGTCTAAATAACGTTGAAAGTACTGGCTAAAATGATGAATTCATTAAGTAATATCTGCTGAACAGTAATGCGTAGAGAGGGATAAACTGAATGCACCGTAAACGTAAGGTAACTGAGTCTCGTTCGTCATGTCACTTTATTCTACTCGATGGGGAATGTTCACCTGGTGTAAAACATTGAATGAATTTCTCATAATGTTTGTGCACGGTACTGACTAGTGTCTCCAGTGTCTGATTAAAATATGCCACATAAGGAACTCCACCAGCCTAACAGATAATGAGATGGTTCTTTCCAGTCAGACACACGAACGATTGGAGTTGGGCATTCCTGATGACTGAGCAGTATAAAATAACATTCATAGTTGCTGATGCATTTATTGTCACACGCAATCTCTAGAACATTACAGATAAATGGGCTAATGCACAAGTGTCATTAAGCATGCTAGATCTGGTGCTCCTCCTCTGAAGAAAACGCTGAGACTGTAAGACACCACTAAACGAAGGTCTACTTGAAAGATGTAAAAAGTGATACAAATGCTACCACTGAACAGATGTTAGGTATACTCATTAAGAAAAATCGATAGTGTTGCATACTTAGTCGAGCGTACACAGATTAGGTAGTTTTCTGTGAAGTGTATTGCTTTCGTGCATACATTTGGCCATTTTACCTTACTGCACTGGCTGACAGCTCAACTAAGCTAGTTGAATAAATCAATTACTTTTTGTGGCTTGTTACTGTTATGGTCCTCGTCAGTAACTAACATTAACTTTCATTAAACACCGTTTTTCCAACTAATCTCCATTTCTTACTGGACCCTGTGAAAGCTCGGCAGTGGTTCACACGACTTAGCACCAGTTTGCCGAGTTCGGTATGCTGCTCAACAAAGATCAAGACAATCAGAGATCAGCTGTAATGTGTAGAGTAGACTAATCGGTCGCGGTTCCACTTGGAAAGATTAGTAGTGATTCTAATCTTAATAACTCATTAATAGCGTTAACCTTTGAGAAACCTGTTCTGGGATAGAAAATTGTACAAATTAGTGGTTAACACTAAAGTGTCTATGGACAACGTGCATGTGCACATTCAAGGCCTGTTAATGTGATTGACCAGCTTCAAGTGAGCATGAAAATTAGTGCGACGCCGATTCCCTGCAGTCTTATATGCACTCGATACGCCCTGTCGACTGACCGAGTGACATTTGCTAAGTATCACTTTTTTTACCTATACTTCGACTGTCATACAAATCCGTCGGTTCCGTCATTCATCTGGCTGAGTTACTACTCTTTCTCAAGTGATTTGTGCAGTACGCAAAAAGTATGTAAGCCGTGTGCCTGAATTCAATCCGGACATGGCGCACAGTCTATCGGAGCTCTATCGCACTGAAATATCCGCTTATTCTGGACGTGCGAGTTTACGGCAAATACATACGGATGCAGAACAATCAACTCACACCTACTAGATAACCAAGTAACAGCACACGAATGAACCGTTTCATTTTCGTAGGTTTTTGGAATGCGATCACGCGGTTGCTTATTCATGAGCGTCTAGAATTGGTTACGTTTGTCCAACCCCGTGCGCATCAGTCCATTTTCCTCATCTCATTCGACCGCCAAACTCGTGATCTTTAACAGACGGCATGTCGAGTCAGGTGGAATTACGCCGAGTCGAGTGGGATGGTGATTGGTTAACTGAACGGTGCTCAACGGAAACTCTAATACCGGATTGGTACTGGCAAGTACTAACAAAACTGTCAACAACACAATGCTTCCATTACTCTGAGTAATTGGATCTACAGCCGGTGTTCGAGTGACTGTACGGAAAGTAGCATATCATACTGATAGTCGGTTACGTGATAGGTCAGAGCCAGTTGATCAATGATGACAGTCGGTGTCCTTAAATGATCAAATATTGTGCAAAACGATGTATTCAAGTGATGTCAGGTCATCCGGATGAACTGAGCAAGTGGTTCTTTAGTCCAATATTTGTGGCTGGGGCTAAAAGAGCATGCTGGGAATGTCTATCATCAGTGAACCCCTGATGATAATATACCGCTGCGTCAGCGGATTCCCTAATGAGTGTTCGCATCGTATCACAAACATCACTTCTTATTCCGATCTCATCGGTCATCGGAACTTAATTCGTAAAACAATGTTAGGTTAACCACGACAAGTTATTCTCAGAACAAGATGGCCACATGGATTCTCGAATCCATGATTAATCCTTCGGAGAAATGGATAAACAGGACAGGAGCACACCAGGGTTTTTAAAGTAGAACAGATACCATAACGTTCATCGAAAGTATGCCAATTCATCGTTAATAAACTGGAAAACAGTTGTATTTTCAGGAAAAGTACATTGCGATTAAGTTGTCCATATATTAGCTCAACTAGATATAATGCTGGGGACGTGCTGTTCAGTCCGGCGAAAATGGTGGGCGTACATGACGTACGAAACTCGACATGTATTCCGAAAACCTCACCTATGTTATCGAGGCTGTGGGACAAGTGTACTTACGTAAAAATGAAACGAGACGAGGGTGTAAGCAAATGTGATCGGGGTTGGTTGAGCAATGCTAACTAACCCAATTATTTGTTACTAGTAGGGTATATTCAACCTCAACAATTCAAGCCGTAAAATGTTGTTATCGTGTTCATTGGTTAAACTGACATGCACTCACAAAGTCTTAGACAAAGCATTTCATAAAAAGGTAAGAACCCGTGATCACCAATAACGGATTGATAGTGCACTTTAACTTTATTCAATATATGGACTAGTTTTCAATCACGCTGGGCAGAACTAGTTTTAGACAACCTCGGGATTTCCCCCATTTTGCTAAGACTGGCAAGGAAGCCCACAAATAAGTAATTTCACTGGGTGGTTTTCGGTACCTCCACATATATATCCTAATGTGCTAACTGCCGTGCATGTTGAGAGGATGAATTTGAATAAAACCGAGGAATTTGGTCGCCTTGTCATGCTATGAAGCCCACAGAGGTCTTTCAGAAAATTTTACATTTCATCAGCCTTTCTTTAAAAGAATCGAAGAGAATTGTCATACATCTCGTAGGCAAGGGAAACCCATGAATAAAAACTCACGCCTTGGCCTGGCTGCTGAGTATCGTTGTTCATAAGTACTGAGTTTAGACTCTAAATCTACTTCACTACGTTACATTCTTTCGTAGACTAGATGTTTTAACATTATAGTTTGTTTAAAAAATGTGTACAAATCTAATTTTAGAAAGAAAAACCCGAAATCCCATTGGTTAGTAAGCAAGGAATACTTCGGGAACAAATATCTAGCCAGCCCGAAAGCTCAAACAGGTATGTTTTTTATAATTACGAACTCTACGGTGGGTTGAAAGTAAAACGTATACATTTTTAGTCTGAGCAAACGTCAAGGCTATCAACAGTTCTGTGATATCATGGTTAGAATTCTGTTTCCATTCTTAGTGTTTGCCGTCAGACATGCACTCATGATTCACCGTTGTTGTGGCACACTCGAAGCCCATTACACTGTTGTCTCCTTTTTGCCAGGTTCAACATTTCCAGCTCAGCGTAATGTTTTACTCGCATGTTGGAAATGTTTTTAATCAGTGAACGAAAATTCGAATGAGAGTTTCTCAGGATGACTGGTTGAATAGAATGATAGTTGGTCACCAGCCGGATGAAACACAATTTCTGCCGGATCACTAATTGAAATCTCTTGTCATGTTGCCCAAATTGTTCGAATACTACAAGACTTAAACTGCGAAATTCGTGGAACCCCGGGAATGGGGTGTTCAGTATCTCTGTGAAAATGAAGGGAACCTGATATTCCGGGTGCTTTTTAGTGCAAAATTTTATCATCACCGGTTCGTTCAATTTGAAAATATCTCCATCCTTGACCGAGTTAGACCAAAATATGACCGGAGAGGAAGACAGAAAAGAGCATTGTTGTTTCTGGGGACAACACTTGCCGTTGAATTGACGGGGTTTTGTTGAAAACTCCGATGGGCAATTTGGCAGTGAATTGAAACCACGTTCACCGAAACAGTTATTAATCAGGTCCGGTGATGATGCTCAATACATCGCAGTCATCGTTGAGTGCTTACGTGACTCCGCATTATCTCACAGAATTATATATATCAAATTTATATGATGTCCTTTTCGCCAGCAGCAAAGCGAGAAGCTAGCCCTCAATATACCCAAAAAATACCTTAGAAGTTACCTAAGAGCAACTTATTCTAAAATAATCATCCTTGAAAAGGTGTATTCTTACGAGTACCTTTAATCTGTTTCCTGATTCTACATCCAAATGGAAATTTCGGTCATCGTTTTTCTCAAGAAGACTCAAGCTTCGATCTTGCTCATACTCTTCAACACTTTACACAAGTATTTGGGAGTCAGCACTCGAAAGCCGACTGAAAGGCATTTTACGCCGCCAATTTCAGCCTATTTGAACCAAACCCCTGTCTACTTCACAGTAGTCAACATACTGATAAACGAGCTCAGTACAGTCTTCTACGGAAACGATGAATGGAGACTAGTCTTGAAAGAACTGTACCAAATATCTAAATAAGAAGTGATTCGCACAGTGGAGAATTAGACTACTTCATCACTTTCGATCGTCAGACCAATTGCGGGAGGAATAATTTACAACTGGAGTATTTAACACGCCTATGTAAGAAATATAACCATAATATTTGATATTTGCCGTTTAGACGTGATTATCTGATCGCAAATCTAAGTAGCGGCTAGCAAGGTTGCCTCAAGGTTATATTGGACTTCGTATGGAGAGAATGGTCGAGTTGCCATCCACTTTTATTCAAATTCGGAAGTTGTGACGGTGGAAACAGATTCTCCAACCTTCAGAGGAAATGCCAAAATATCTTGTGTACATCTTCGCGTCACTGAATGCGTGGTCCAAGACGTGACCAAATGCAGCACGTAACTGTCCCAGTAGGTTAAGTCGGGTCTTCGTTGTTGAACTTGGGGTGAATTTCCAATCAAGACTCGAAGTAACAGTGGTTTGTCTATATACAGTGCTAGTTTATCCCTTTGAATAGAATGGAAAATGCAGATGTCAGTGCTATCAAGAAAAAACATCCACAGTGATGGCGTCACAGACATTTACACTTTTCAACACAACTTTCTTGATGTTTGCCACAAGGAAAAGTACTTTGATGCCACTGGTGCAGTTTGTAGTACTGCGGTCGACTTCCGGTCCACGAGGCAGTTTTCCACGTCTAAATAACGTTGAAAGTACTGGCTAAAATGATGAATTCATTAAGTAATATCTGCTGAACAGTAATGCGTAGAGAGGGATAAACTGAATGCACCGTAAACGTAAGGTAACTGAGTCTCGTTCGTCATGTCACTTTATTCTACTCGATGGGGAATGTTCACCTGGTGTAAAACATTGAATGAATTTCTCATAATGTTTGTGCACGGTACTGACTAGTGTCTCCAGTGTCTGATTAAAATATGCCACATAAGGAACTCCACCAGCCTAACAGATAATGAGATGGTTCTTTCCAGTCTGACACACGAACGATTGGAGTTGGGCATTCCTGATGACTGAGCAGTATAAAATAACATTCATAGTTGCTGATGCATTTATTGTCACACGCAATCTCTAGAACATTACAGATAAATGGGCTAATGCACAAGTGTCATTAAGCATGCTAGATCTGGTGCTCCTCCTCTGAAGAAAACGCTGAGACTGTAAGACACCACTAAACGAAGGTCTACTTGAAAGATGTAAAAAGTGATACAAATGCTACCACTGAACAGATGTTAGGTATACTCATTAAGAAAAATCGATAGTGTTGCATACTTAGTCGAGCGTACACCAGATTAGGTAGTTATCTGTGAAGTGTATTGCTTTCGTGCATACATTTGGCCATTTTACCTTACTGCACTGGCTGACAGCTCAACTAAGCTAGTTGAATAAATCAATTACTTTTTGTGGCTTGTTACTGTTATGGTCCTCGTCAGTAACTAATATTAACTTTCATTAAACACCGTTTTTCCAACTAATCTCCATTTCTTACTGGACCCTGTGAAAGCTCGGCAGTGGTTCACACGACTTAGCACCAGTTTGCCGAGTTCGGTATGCTGCTCAACAAAGATCAAGACAATCAGAGATCAGCTGTAATGTGTAGAGTAGACTAATCGGTCGCGGTTCCACTTGGAAAGATTAGTAGTGATTCTAATCTTAATAACTCATTAATAGCGTTAACCTTTGAGAAACCTGTTCTGGGATAGAAAATTGTACAAATTAGTGGTTAACACTAAAGTGTCTATGGACAACGTGCATGTGCACATTCAAGGCCTGTTAATGTGGGATTGACCAGCTTCAAGTGAGCATGAAAATTAGTGCGACGCCGATTCCCTGCAGTCTTATATGCACTCGATACGCCCTGTCGACTGACCGAGTGACATTTGCTAAGTATCACTTTTTTTACCTATACTTCGACTGTCATACAAATCCGTCGGTTCCGTCATTCATCTGGCTGAGTTACTACTCTTTCTCAAGTGATTTGTGCAGTACGCAAAAAGTATGTAAGCCGTGTGCCTGAATTCAATCCGGACATGGCGCACAGTCTATCGGAGCTCTATCGCACTGAAATATCCGCTTATTCTGGACGTGCGAGTTTACGGCAAATACATACGGATGCAGAACAATCAACTCACACCTACTAGATAACCAAGTAACAGCACACGAATGAACCGTTTCATTTTCGTAGGTTTTTGGAATGCGATCACGCGGTTGCTTATTCATGAGCGTCTAGAATTGGTTACGTTTGTCCAACCCCGTGCGCATCAGTCCATTTTCCTCATCTCATTCGACCGCCAAACTCGTGATCTTTAACAGACGGCATGTCGAGTCAGGTGGAATTACGCCGAGTCGAGTGGGATGGTGATTGGTTAACTGAACGGTGCTCAACGGAAACTCTAATACCGGATTGGTACTGGCAAGTACTAACAAAACTGTCAACAACACAATGCTTCCATTACTCTGAGTAATTGGATCTACAGCCGGTGTTCGAGTGACTGTACGGAAAGTAGCATATCATACTGATAGTCGGTTACGTGATAGGTCAGAGCCAGTTGATCAATGATGACAGTCGGTGTCCTTAAATGATCAAATATTGTGCAAAACGATGTATTCAAGTGATGTCAGGTCATCCGGATGAACTGAGCAAGTGGTTCTTTAGTCCAATATTTGTGGCTGGGGCTAAAAGAGCATGCTGGGAATGTCTATCATCAGTGAACCCCTGATGATAATATACCGCTGCGTCAGCGGATTCCCTAATGAGTGTTCGCATCGTATCACAAACATCACTTCTTATTCCGATCTCATCGGTCATCGGAACTTAATTCGTAAAACAATGTTAGGTTAACCACGACAAGTTATTCTCAGAACAAGATGGCCACATGGATTCTCGAATCCATGATTAATCCTTCGGAGAAATGGATAAACAGGACAGGAGCACACCAGGGTTTTTAAAGTAGAACAGATACCATAACGTTCATCGAAAGTATGCCAATTCATCGTTAATAAACTGGAAAACAGTTGTATTTTCAGGAAAAGTACATTGCGATTAAGTTGTCCATATATTAGCTCAACTAGATATAATGCTGGGGACGTGCTGTTCAGTCCGGCGAAAATGGTGGGCGTACATGACGTACGAAACTCGACATGTATTCCGAAAACCTCACCTATGTTATCGAGGCTGTGGGACAAGTGTACTTACGTAAAAATGAAACGAGACGAGGGTGTAAGCAAATGTGATCGGGGTTGGTTGAGCAATGCTAACTAACCCAATTATTTGTTACTAGTAGGGTATATTCAACCTCAACAATTCAAGCCGTAAAATGTTGTTATCGTGTTCATTGGTTAAACTGACATGCACTCAGTCTTGGTATGAAACCCGTAAATGGTGTGAAATACTCTTAAACGGAAAATGTCTGAAAACGGTCAGGTTTAAATAGACACAGATGAATGAGACTTGCTTCCCTTGAAGTAAACAAAATAAAAAATTTAAATTTCTTAATTCTTCAGCAAAAGACGCGCACGTTTGAAAAGTAACTCGAAGTAAATATACCACCTAATTGCATAACTTTGACTCATTACATGTTTTTTTCAAAGTGATAATTTTTTTATACCATTTGCGACGTTTTTGAATTGTTTCTCGTTGACTTGTGTGTAAGTATAGAACTACTGTGTTATATATTTCTACATATGTTGCTTACAACAAATTCAGAATCAGATATTAACTTGACACCGACAGATATGTTCATTTTTATGTTTAGTCTGGTAAGAGAGCCTTAACGAATGGTCTACAGTAAACTTAGTTTGAGTTGCGAGCCGGGATCTAAAGCTGACGAGCCAGGATATTCTCTTACTTAACGACTAACTTGCTACGTCCACTCGAACTGCTACTTGGTTGAGATGAACTAGTCTTATCTGGAACTTCGAATTCTCCAGCCTCACTTCGCATGTTGAGTTGTTATTTTCTTTACAAACACCGCAACCACATGCAAGTACAATACTACCAGCAATGCGCATACGTGAAGTGATGCAAACGTTGTGGAAACAGTCAAAAAACGGCAGCCACTCAAACAAACCAGCTTTTTCTGCTAGGGACGTTTCTTTCAAGGATGTATCAATCCGGGACGAATCGTCTACTAAATATTTCATTTCCAGGACCAGTCATTTTGTGACATAAAATTCACGAAATCTCAAGCGTCACTGTCGGGCTGCAAAATCAGTTAAGAACTAAGTCGACTCCATTGTATGGGAGTGTATCAAATCTACTTGTGCCACACTTGAGATGCGGCAATGACGTCACCGCGTGTACGGTGGTCCCGTGAATGAGTGAAAACGCAAGATCAGCGGATCGCCAGAAACCTGGACCTATTCTGATTCAGAATAAGATGTAAATATTTAGCAAACAGAATGAATGGAGAACGCAAGTCGAACAGTGTGACCGGTGCATTCGTAGACAATATCAACGGGACGTGGTCATACAAATTCAGGTTCACACGTGTGGTTCAGGATAATTTAATCGAATCGACTATTTTTTGGTGGTGTTATCATTCTTCGGATGAACAATCTACGGGATAAACTGTCCTTAGGACGACCTTTCGATTGTTAATTTGTTGCATCAGTCTTCTTCCCTGGATGCCAGCTGCATTATATCTTCCCAAGCCGATATATTGAGTCATCGGTGAAGGCATTGCACGTGAAATGCTCACCCTGAAGTGACCGACATTGAATCCACGTTTTCACTGTATACCAGTTCTTGCGGTTGTACTGCTTCTACGTCTTTCTTCCTCAAAGCCCACATTACTCACGTATGAGTTTCACACTCTTATACATACCTTTATAGCATGTTTGATTTTCATTACAAAGGCTTCTCATCCTGAACAATCTTTGACAGCACTGGTCCAACTTTGAATTTTGTGCACTTTGTATTCAGACTATAACATCCAGAATAGACAATAAGCGTCCACTAAATTGTACTAACCATAAAAATGGCAAAATATTACGTGATAAACTTCCCGATGTGAATACAAGAGATCGATTCTAGTGACGCACTGGCTAAAGCGACAATATCCTGCACAATGTCTCACCTTATTTGCCGTGTACAGCTCATAGCATTCTCCCCTGGTGATAGGCTAAAATTCGAGAATCTTAACCAGAAGTGGCACGTATTTAGCTTCCATATAATTTTATTCGTAATAGTTTGCGTCGAATTCCACGTCCTCCAAGTACTGCTTGATGGCGGGCCCATCGCATGCAGGTGAAATGGGTAGTTGACTCGTTAACTATGAAGAATGTCTGCTCATATCATACCAACTTTAGTCCTATCAACTAAATATTAAAATTACATAACGGTTCGGCTCACGAACATCACAACTGTGGTTGTGATGTTTTTGCCGTACTGGACCAAGTGATCTAATGCTAACCGGCACCCGCAACAACAAAGCGTGAATATACGGCTTTCAATCACCAGCACAGAACTAGAAATTTTTGTGAGGATGCAAACCTCGCTGTAGACTGCGAGCCGTGTTGTGAACGTGACCGTGAGTCAGTGTTTAGCTTTGAATGGAATGCAGGCCTGTCTAATATGAAAACTTAATTGATTATCCCTTTAATAGACTGAAGTTCTGGATAACTATAAACACCAATCCAATGAAAATATATTACTTACGCACTGGACGTCAAACTTGTATATGTATAGCGTTGTTTCTTATCACAAAAGCAGTCAGATCGTACCACTGTCAAAAAAGCTGGTCATCCGGGAGAGTACTTCCGTGCTTCGCGCATGGCTCAACCAGCATTCACTCAATCCGTATCCGACCAAAGGCGAGAAGCTCATGTTAGCTCTGATCACACAAATGAACTTGACACAAATCTCCACGTGGTTTGCCAATGCCAGAAGAAGATTGAAGAAAGACAACCAAATGACGTGGAATCCTCGACATCGGCACTTGGTGTTAGATAGAACAGCAAAGCACATCAGAAAAACAGTAGTAGGATACAGAGGTTTGTGTAAACAACATACAAAAAGGAAACTTTTTGCCTGGCTAACAGAAACTTCTGCGAAGAAACCGGAGGCTCCACATGAGTTAGTTATGGAGTGCTCCGGATCAAACAATTCCTCATATGGTCCTGAACAAGGATGTTCTACAACAATTCAATGTGAGAAACAAGAATTTCAGTCCCCATTCAAAAAGTTTGGTCAGGTAGACGGACAGAAAAGTCTATTTCAACTTCTTCAAGAGCTGTTGTACACGCGTGATGAACAAACGGAAGAAACGGGACTACGCATGCTAAAATATGTGGCACTCAGTAGTGTCTTAAACAACCAGCATGGTCAAAAATTCCCCGATTCATCGGCCGATGAGTTCAAAACAATCAGCTGTCACGCCACAGTTGGTTCGACCACAACTAGCTCAGGGTATGCTCTGAACAAACCATTACATCCTGAGTCAAATGAAGCTTCTCCAACGTCCGGAAAGAGTCCGCAAATGAAGGTCTCGTCTACAGCAAGCGTATCACAGGATCAGTTCAATTGTTGTCATACCAGTACACGAAACAGCTCCTTGCTTTGGTCTGTTTTGGACAATATCGAACCAGACAGTTCTTCAGGTAAGTGTGCAATACATAACATGGTACATTTAAAATATTTTGTCAATTGAAACAACCACAACCCTGACGAATTCATATTGATTGCCATAGTTAACACACTACTAACAAGCAAACGTTCACTTTGCATCGGGTTTAACTGGTCCACCCGTGATTAGATACATGTAATTGTACCCGGGTCACCATACCGTTCGATGAGCTAACTAATTCTGAATTTCTGTTTCGAAAGGTTGTTACAACCTTTCCTAACTAGGTAGCGCACAACGAATGAAAAGATGGTCAACGTCAGTAAAAATAAACAGGACTTCATAGGCATAGTTTCTTTCCACAAGATCTGACTCAAAACCGTGGCATTGTAGGTCGATGTGGTGCACGGTCACTAAGGAACCTGTATAACTTAAGGCCCTATACTTCCGAAATCATGAACATTTGAGAAGAAAAACAAGATAATATTTAAGTCTGACTAAACATAGTGTACACGACACAACCGAATCTATGAGTTCGTCACTGCAATCCCACTGCTTTTAATTGTGAACTCTCTGTGGATGACTGAATCACTTCTCCGTGACAGACAACTTTGACTGATGCTTTGTTCCCGTTTTCATTCCGCATTATAAAATTGGTACCACCTTTATGCGCTTCGGTTACACTGATAAGATAACAAAACGAAACTCAATCCAGCTGTCTGTCTTTAGGTTATATACCGAAACTAGTGTTAAAACCTGTTGAGTTCACTGTAATTCTTCTGATCAGCTCCTGTGTTATAAGTTTCACTATCATGTGTATGTTTGTTACTAGACCACTACCTGGACATAAGGTCAAATAATTCACTCCAGTAGGAACTCCATCAGGAGGGCTAGTTTCACAGTGAACATCGGAAAAGCACCGGCCTCTCAGATTCCATTAATAGCAGTTACCAGAGGTGGGATTATATGGATTGATGCGAAATATGACAGACGATGGACTATGTTATCTGACAGGACGGTAGAAGACGAACGGGCTCCTGACAGGATGAACACTCGACCGGAAACGCCGAGCAAAGTGCAACTGAACAGAAGTCTGTAACTTGAAGGGAAATTATCAAAGTAATGGACATAGTGTTTGAAATGAATGAACAACTGACCAAACTACTGTATCCAATACAAGCTAATTTTTATTGACCAGGACTATGTTTGTTGAATTCCTGAACGTGCATCTTCAAATGCTTGGTGCTTCCAAAAGTGTGACATCAACGGTTGCAGTTAGCTTAATGTTTCCATGAAACGGGTAGTGCCTGCTTAATCAGTATGGTAGTTTCAAGTCACGCAAATTGATAACCCCGAGTGTTTCCTTCAACTAGCTCAGAAGATAACACAGACGAGGATAAACGGCGGAAATAGGTGGTCGTTGGATACGGGGAGATCAGTTGTCACATTACAAAGAGATACACAAATAGATTTATAGTAAAAGCCAACTAAAAGGAATTAGTGAAACGGAGATCACCAGCATATTTTCTGCGCAAGACCAATCGCAGCAACAGGAACACTCTATGGATAGTTTGTATTCATCTATTAGTACGTTTGCACGTAGTTCTGGGACTTTATTTGGTAACCAAAAAAGTCTGTCTGTCAGCATACATGTCTGTGTAGAGCTATCAGACAGTGCTATGCTAGAACAATGGCAGAACAATGTTTTGACGGTTTTATTACAACAACAGTTTAGAATGATTGTTTGGAAGGAAGTGGCCTCTTGTTCCTTTACAATGGATATATCGAACATGGGGAGAAATTGTGCTTAATGGCATTGGTTGAATGAATGCGCTGACCGTGTGCTGCAGAAATCAATTGAAAATGTCAAGTTATATCACTTGTCAATAAGTTTATCCGTGTGATATATAAGTGCGGTTCTGTTAAAGCTGTGTTAATTCAAGGTACTGTTATGAATAAAGTCTTCGGTGTGGCTTTGTCACAGACGTTACCATTAAGCACTAACACGTCTAGGGTTTGATGGTAAAGTTGATAGCGATCCATAGTCGATGAACGGTACCCTCATCTCACTCTGTAGTTGAGGTCAGAAATTCACACGCGATTTACCTCGTAACACCATCGAGCTTGGCTGGTCCTACTACCCCGTTAGTATTACGTTCGACTCTCGTGGTTTATTCTGCATTCCTCTGTCAACACAAATCTAGCGTTATTCATGATACCTGAGCTCGGCCGTTGATGACTTCCGATTAGCGTCTGTACAGACCGAACATTTTCAGTCATCTTTCTGAGTATCTTAAAACACGATTAACTGTAAAGCTTTTTTGCGATGACAAACTTCACCCACCTCCTCCAAGATTTCGATGAATTTCTCAAAACTTAAAGCCGGAGAAGTCTGTTTTGGTTGGACATACCTAGATACAACCCAAAACGAAGAAACATTAGAAATTGTGGGAAACGCATTTAGACCACACACAAAGTACGTGGTCTCTGGGCATAACGGTCCATCGTAAGTACGTGACTAACGACTAACTGACAAAGAAAGAACAAAGGATGTGTACGATTTACGAAAACCGAAGTTTGATTGTTGATAGTCATTGTTTGACAGCGAGTTAATAATAACCCAACCGGATGAAATAATTACTATTGTGTACGAACACATTCGATGCACTATGATGAATGTAGCGTCCATATTATTCCAATGAATTCTTCTTTCCTCTTCCTACTTACCTTTACGAACCTTTCAGATATACTGGAGACGAAGAGGTCCTTGAAATGAGAAAGACGGAGACCGAGTTAAGAGAATTTACTTTCTGTGGGACAGGTGGACGGTGTTCGAGAAACCTAGTTGCACCAAAATCTGGAGAATATGAATGGCGCGGTTTTTGAATTGTTTTCAAACAGAATATACATATTTCAGAACAAAAACAATGTGCTTCTAGATATTTTTAATGTGTTATAAGTAAGCTAATACCTCGGAAATCATCAGTGAGCTTCTCAGATACTAAAGTACGAGGTTGAATAAAGATGGACACTTGTTCATGGTAATCACTTTAACGAATACATTAATTTAAGTAGCCCGATAATTTGCAGGATGCTTGCTTCCATTGCTGTTAGTTTAGGTGTCTATTAGATTTGCCACAAATTTCTAAAGGTAATGTTAACGTTGTGATTACCGACACTGTTTGCACCTTACTACAGAATAACTCTGTATGATAATAGGCTCCCTCTGTCGATCCTGTTCATCTCCGATACTACGGACAGTTAACGGAGCTGGCGAAAGATCTAGCCGCCACTGTATCAACATGCATTCGTGAACAGAAACCTCGAACAAAACCTGCCGCTGGGGGAAAAGAGGGTTGTCTTATGTGAATCATCCTTATGCCCAGACTTTAGAAAAGAAAACGAATTTTGGAATGGTCATCAGGACTCTCCGTCGCTAACGTGACAAACATAGCCTTCTGACGATTGTCCTGTATTGGCGATAGCGCACGCAACCCGTTTCCATTAAGTGATGGTATTAGACGCGGTAAATTATCGTTCGCTTACTTTGATATTAATACTAAAATTTACTTTCAGACTTCCCTTGATCTAGACAGCGTTAACCAACAATATAAATACGTGAATTCTATTCAATAGGGATATCATGATATTGATCTTGTTCATATGAGCTAAGCACGGTTTATTATAGGGAGGAGATCGTTCTCGTCCTTCTGTACGAAGTAATAAGTTTGGCAGCAACGACGTAAATTTTACGAACAAGAGCTTGACTCTGCCAAACTGTGCACTCATTCGAATCGATGTTGTCGGTGGGTGCCAATCTTGAGCGATTTTTCTTTTACATCAGTTATTTCGGTCATATAACAACAACGACGTTATTTTCTATGTGCATTGTTTATTTTGGGTAAGGTCACAGTGTACATCAACATGCTCATTTTAAAGGAAATTGGACCAGAGTGCGAGACAAGTCTAGTTTTCTCTCTTTCTCAGGCAACCACTGATATGACTGCGATGAGCGGGATAACACCGTTTCAGTGGCTAGCAATAGACTCGCATTGTGCTAAACAGAAAACGCACACAGCAATCGACAGTTATCTTTTCAAAATATATAGAGAGACTTCGTAGACCGTCATTGAAATAAGTTTGTAAGAAGTCGCACTGGTAAGTTGTATAACATGCGGATTTGTAATTTGTAGAGAAAATGATAGATCGCAAACGATAGAAATAGAAATAGAAATAGAAAAGGATAGATCGTCCCGGTTGAAAAGAATCGAGTCGTAGTTAACAGAACACACTATAAAGACCTATTTCTAGTTGCACGTATTGTAGCCAAAACGGTAGCTTTTTGTGTTTAATTGCGAGCAGGACAAATGCCTACCTCTGACAACACGGACTGTATGACTGACGTTTATCAAAAGCCACATCGGCCTTCCCTGAACCGAAAGCAAATTGCTGAGCTACGTCTTTACTGTTCTGAAGTTCACTGTAAGCTAGACTCTTTGATTCACGTTTTAAAGGGTTTACTGTCTAGTTTTATATAGATGTTTCTCAGTCGTGCGAACAATGCGACCGAGTGTTATTATGGTTTCATGGATAAACATAATGTCAAAACCTCACTGATGAGACCACAAACAGGGCACTTCCGTTACAACGCACTCGTGGAGGTCCACCAGACAGGGATGAAACGTTGAATAGTACAGAACACAAATTAACGCTGTTTCTCTTTACATCCATTAGTTTAGAATACACTGAACATGACAATGATTTTTGTGCAGATATTCTAAACGAATGCAAGACTACATATGCAACCTTCCCTCGTGAATTATCTTGTTTGGGCGCATTAGGATCGTGAACTAGTCATAATTATTGGACAATGGTGATAAAACTATGGATTTATTCCCAATTATTGAATGAACTGAAAGTACGTCAAGCCCACTGTTTATATTGCGAGCGACGCAAACAATTGAAACGAATGTACTCGAAAAACGTTTGACATGACACAATTTTACCAGTGTCCCCTAATTCACAAGTGTGGGAAACTAAAAATGTTCCACCTGACAACTCATTTCTAATTTTAGGGTGCACAGTGAGCTAAAAGCACTGAGTAGAATGACAGCAACAGAAGAAGTGGACACAAAAGAACTTGAAGAACCAGTGGATCAAAGTTTCTGGAATTAATCAAATCCGACGTTTGCTGT
>LOND01002895.1:32034-59686 GCA_014220965.1 Paragonimus kellicotti | reverse complement strand
AAAAACCAGCCGCAAACCCATGGAACCAAAAAACGAAACCCTCCACTGCACCGATGAGCTGCTAACGAAAAACTCTCACAAAAATACTCGGTGAGGGAACAACAGAGAAGAGAAGGTAAAATAGACGCAACATCACAAGGGAGGGCAGAAAAAACATCGCAAAAGAAAGCGGGAGGAGAAAAAATTCAAAACACAGGAACAGAAAGGGAATAAAAAAATAGATAACCACGAGAAAGGAAACATCACAAAACCAGAAACGAAGAGAGAGGGAGGAAAAAAAAGCGATACACAAGAAACAGCAAATAATCACAATAAAAAAAAACAAAAAAAACATCGAACGAAATGAAAACGCTTAGGAATAAACAGAAAAAATAGGCTGAGAGGATGGACGTGCAGCCGTGCTACAACACAAAACACAATTAGTCAAATCCATGTCGCCTACCTCGCAAACCACAATATCACCCTCTCTCACAATCCAAATACGGACTCGCTGATCCACGCGGACACTCCCGCATCTTCTTCCACACTCCATACCATGTGTGCGTGCCTGTGTGTTCGCTGCTATCACGAAAAGAGAAAACACGGAGAAAAACACAAACTAACTCGCCTGTCTACGAAAACATCGCACAAATCGCCTCATCCCAATAATTCCCACCAACATTGCATCGCATTGCATTGCATTGCATTGAGCCTAGTCCACAATCCACCTGAAATGGACCAGTCGTCCTGGGATGTCTTTTGGTTCCATGGGTTTGCGGCTGGTTTTTTCTCTCGTCTTTTTTCTGTGCTTCACTACGGTTACTCTTCGTTCTGTGGTGTATGTCATGGCTGGTGCTTGCAGCGTTACTTTAACCCACATAGGATTGTGTGCAATGGTGTAGTATGAACGATGGTTACACCTACTCACATCAATCATCTTTTTCAGATAATTCCGTTGGATTGCTCGAAGATGTGTTGAAGGAATTTTGGAACCAGTTTCTCCTCCACTACTCCTCCGATCAGCATCATTTTCTCGTTGCCTTGAATGCAGTGTTTGTTTTTTTACTTATTTCTTTCTCGAATCAATCTGTGTCACCTTGCTATTGCGTCGTTTCTATATGTCATATTTACCTCTCTCCCTCTGCGAACTTCTTCATCTATCCCGTATCTTTCAAATTGACAGTTGACATTATTTATCGCGTTTTTCGCCTTTTCTCGATTTTTTGGTATAATAGTAAAATTCTCTTATTCGGCACGGACCTTATTTGCACAGGATAACTGGTCGCCGTGTATCTCCATCTTGGTCATGTTCTCGATTCCTGAAGCGTTCTCAGTTCTAACGGACAGTTCCTACCTCAACGTTATTCTGAGGTTAATTCATAACTAGGAATCCCTTAACTGCCGATTTCTACCAGCAATACACCAAAGTGTATTTCCACAATTGGGAATAGTGTTTCCCACGTTTTTGATCACAACTGGCAAATTTGGAACGTGCATGATAACTCTTAGCGTGCGGGTTTTGTCACAAGTGGAGAGGAAGTAGAAATAAATGAACAATAATGCAATGTAGTGTATCCTTCCTTGTACCGTGTTTGCCAAAACTCCTGTTAGATCCTTGCTATCCGCAATTTTGTTGAATTCCATTCACCCTGCTGGTTAGATGCAATGGTTGGGAACCGGTGACTTGGGGGCTCGATAGTTAGGTACAGTTTAGAACTAGCTTAATTCCACATCCCTGTCCAGCAAGTGTTACGGCTAAATTTTTGGACCTTTTTAACTGACCTGCACGTATCCTTCCAGAAGTATCGGTTGTTTCGTTAGCCGGCATCAACCTTGTCGTGTTTACCAAAACAATTGCCATACTGTGAGTCCCATTCATATTGATCGTTTCCAACGTTCTAGACTGGTCGATTAAGGCGCGCCCAAAACATGGGCCCACAGGGGTTTATTTGATTGCGAAAGTGCATCTGACATTCACTCCCTGCGAACATAAGGTCTAATCGTTCATTATCTGCCTGATCGTCATCAGCCAAGATAAATTACAAGTGAAGTGAAGATGTTTCTTACATCTAAATGAAAATTGGTGTTAGTGGTACGTACCGCGCATTTTTGGACTAGAAATCGTCCACAGGAAAGAAACGAGAACTTTTGCGTTTGGTGGTAACGGTCGTACGTCGTCGCGTTGCATCTTCCATTCAGCCAGTTAGTGTTCAAGAGGCCAGATGTCCTCAACTTTGTTATTGAGGATGGCTAAATGCTGCCGACACTCCAGAATGGATCGTCTTTCATTTTGAAACTTGAGAAAGTTATATTATCACATTCTCACACCAACAGCCAAAATATTGGCTTTTGCTATGTTTGCGGATTTATTTCGGTTTATTTGCTCTAGGTTGATGTTAGCCATGAATTCGGCTAATTTTAGTGACTGGTTAATCGTAAGTATTATGATCGTAGAAAGCACCTCGACAGACGTGTCTCAATGCACGGCTTAATTTTGTGATCTAGGCTTTTGTGAAAGCGATGGTAAATAAGTTGGTTGTTGATGAATTCGAAGATGACAATCGGCTGGAAGTGACCGGCGTAGTGATCGATCTGTGAAGGCGACGGCTTTCTGAAATTTAATTGTAATGAAATGCTTGTTAACGAAATATTTGACATTGATAGTCGAAATAGTGGAGATTCTAGGTGTATCCAACGGCAGTGTTACAACAACTCAACAGAAAAAACATCACGGACGGAGTTCGATCTTGACAGGAAGGGAAGGGTAGATCACCTCTTCTGATGATGTAATGCTTTTTGCTGGTCAAACGTGTCGCGGAAAATTAAAAGCACTGTTTATTACACTATATTGGTGGGTCAACTGGATGGTTCCATCAACCGGAGAAAACGCCGGAGAACTTTTGCAAAGTACGTCCGGTTCTTATACGACAGTGCGCCAGCTCATGCTACTCAACTTGCACGGTTCGCTATTTGAGGCTATCGGCTAGTACGAATGAGGTACTCTTGTTCTCTTAAAGTGACCCCAGTTACCTATTTGATTTGATCCTTGGAAAGAAGTGACGTGCTAAAACGTTATGCAACACGATGGTCTGAAGCCAGTTATCAAAATATGGCAAATTTTCCGTATACAAGCCGATGGACAGCACCCAGCGTCATCACTAACAAAGCGCTTATTTTGGACAGGACACAGTCAGTCTGTGGTGCATTGTTTGTGATTTCTCGTGGCAACCGGGAACGTATCCTACAGTTTGTTGAGGCTTTGATCATCAAGTGTCACAATTACCCTGTGTGTTCAAAAACAGTTTTGTGTTGACGTTACGGCTGCCCTGGTAGTCATCGTCTCTATTGTTTTTTATCATTGATTTTTTTCGTTTTTTTTGTTTGATCTGTCAAGGCGTGATCTGCGCTCTGTGGAATTTTGACCCTTGTCTAAAGCTAGATGCATGTACATGTGAGAGCAGAGTTTACGAAAGTTTCGCGCTCTCATGAGAATTTCATTAAAACACGCTAACTTCCTTCCATTTCATCATTAGATGACATTATACACCAAATAGAGAATCTTCTCAAGAGTATTCCAACGATTTACAAATCATCGCGTAGTTCCACATAGCAGAACTGCGATTCTGTCAAACTTCCAACACTACTGCGCTATTACTTTTGCACCGTCTGAAATCTAGTGCGATAGGCTCTTAGTTGATTTTGTTCATTGGTTCGTTAGTGGTTTATTATGAAAGTTATACACGCTCTAGTTTCTTATCGTTGTTCTTCAGGTTTGTTCTTGGGTCTGCGCGTGGCCTTTATCACGCGTACAACACCTCATTCAGGATTTGTCTACAAATCCAGTGTACTTCCTATGTTTTATCCGACTATGCATCAATCATTCACATCTTGTAATATTGTTTACATGGAGATTACTCTGAAACCATCCACCATTGTTACAGTGGGATGCATTTCGGTTATTTTGTACGATAGTGTTTACGACTCCACTGGTTAACATTGATTGGAAGCATATCTTACCTGTGGTCCCGCTGATAACATCTATACCATCGTATACGACATTGTATTACAGCCTCAAAGGATCCATTCATTATCCAATGAACCCCTGCATTTCACCGCCAATTCTTGTGTACATATTTCCCATCTGACCATTATCCCCAGAACATACTGTTTGATTAGGGTACCATTCACCACCAGCTACAACTCTAGGGCTGTGTGACAACTGACCTGCTCGTAGGTTTCTTGTACTTCAGTCCTCACTCGCTACCTGTTGATTACCACAGTTCCAAGAACCCTCCTCTTTCGACAACAAAATAACTTCGTTGTACTGTAACAATGGACAGATAACCATGGACTAGTGCCTATGAGCAGCATGTGACGCAGGAACATTCCTATTCTACGGCTTCCACCCGAGAATCTCCGGAGGGCAACCTTGCTGACTCTTCGGAAACTAATAACGGAACATTGGCCCCCTTTCAGTATAAATTTCGGCCCAAACCAATCAGCCTATGACTTATCCTCAATATTATGGAGAGTTTAGCGCGGACGCAAGCCCACGAATACATTTAGCAGCACGCGCTCGGAATCTGACAAGCCATTAATCGTCATTGTACGGAGCCTACGAATTCCGATGCTTTCAACACCATACTGAATTTACCTCCCAGCGTCGCTTATCGCAACATGGACGTTAAAAGCATCCGGGGAAATGTGACGCACACTTTGCCCTGCCTTCTCACCTCCAGGTTTTATTGGCCAACAATGGAGGATAGTGTGTTAATTCGTTGCGCGAATGACCTCTACACTCTTAGGTCTATGCTGAAATATCTTTATGCAGCCATCTCCGATCATATGATAAATCGGTCAGCGGCCAGCATTGGGAAGTGACCGCACTTGTTGCAGTGGGTCGAGGACAACAGTTTGGCACACTTAGCGTTTTGACAATAACAAGTACAAGCTGATCGCACCGAGACGTCTGTGGCTACCCGTATATCTCTGTTACCCAAATCCCCGGAAAGTGCACTGGTGTCGCTCACAGGTTACACGGCGCATCAACTATTACTCCCAGTTGGATTTTGTCAACCGACTCTCAGGACACATTCCACGTAATAGTCCAGATTGGGGTACGTATCTTTCCAGAATTGGACATTCTGTCAAGCAGCTTTGTACATCAAAGCCAAATTGCGAGCCAGTTGTATCAACCAGATCGATATCACCGAGGTGCTTGGACTCTACCTTACATGTGAGCAAATCTCGCGAACCACGAAGCATCAATGAATGCTTCCGGTTATCAGTCGAGAAATTTAGATTTCAACATGAAACTGGGCAACCAGCCCCATATACTCGGCAACTTTTCAAACGAAACTCAGTTTAAGTTCGAGCATCAATCACGACTTGTAAGATTTGGCAGATATGCAGGCCTGCTTCACTGTGCTCGTACCAACTAGATCGTCAAATTGATACACCCCAACTGGAGGCCAACCCATTCAGCCAACCGTCAGTAGCATCTAGTGGATCACCTACAGAACTGGGGGTGGGCGACCGGAGTCCGGGCGCGCATACTACACAGGAGGCAAACCTAGGAGTCCTACGTCCTGGACATCCGTGTACATTGTACCTCTTTCCATCAATCACTGTCCACGATGCACTCATCAATTTAGGCAATTGCCTACGTTCAGTTTACAGATCTGGTGAACGCTGTTTGGAAAACTGTGAGTTTATTTCAAAAAGGTGTTCGCTGAGAAGTTCTACCCATCCTATTGTTTACGATGGGCTTGAGCGAACCTTCCTTATCGTCTTTTAATGTTGACTGCCATAAACGTACCAGGCACTTAACTGGACTTTCTGACATACACGAATGGCATACTGTCGACTATCTCGAGAATCACATTAGCAATCTCACTGGAATATCCATTGGCAGGTTTACCTGGAATCGGTTCTACCGTGGACCACTCTAGGACGTACTGCATCCACATAAAAACAGACGGAAGATGTACCACTCTTCTTGATGACCGACACTTGGATGTAAGTGGAATCAGCATATTATTTGCCTCTTCTACAACAACATTCGAAGTTCAATGTACTGTTCAACTGATGGGGAATACTGTCAATAACTGCTGATCTATCAAAAATGCTACATGAAGTGATGGCAACGTCTGTGAAACTCCAGCAAAGAATCGAAATCTTGCAGGTCTATCTACCGCTAAAATTAACCCATGAAACATATATAATCGTCGACCGTAAAAAGATTCTTAAGTCCTTAAGACGATTGATGAGAATCAGCATTAATAGATGTCTCCGTTTGCTCAAATACATCCAACGGTTTCTTTTAATCTGGTGTCTTTCCTGGCGACCTCGGGATATCCGATATTCAACTTCGTAGCCTTTCAATAGAAGATCTCACATCGAAAGGCGTTTTCATCAGGAAATGCGGTTCTGCATTGCGAAATCCACTAATGGTGGCTACGCTGCTGGTTACGGAGTCCAGCCGGAATCATTCCCCGTCTATACACCAGGGCAATGCAACTTAGATCTGAAATGTCGCTCGTGCGGCCGCGCAAAGTCGACGGAGAAAGTAAAACGCCGATGTGATATCAGCCATGAAAGTTTGTCTTGCATACTTCAGTCATGCTCTCTTACCCATTTCAACAGATGCAGACGACACAACGTTAGGCATAGTAATTCGTAAGTTGAGAAACATAAAACTCTGAACGGTTCTAGAATGCCATTTCTTTACGGTCGGCATGTTTCTTAAACCCAACACCATTATATTCGAAAACGATACAGTGTTCGTTTTCGATGTGGCTACTTGAGACCTGTACAGTACGAAAACTACAATCAAATTAAAGAAGAATAAATGCAGTCTTCAGGAAATTAATCAATGCATTTCTGCTTCCCTGGAACCGCCCTCTCTGAAATACCGTAGTCATTGTAATTACTAACAGAAGTTTTGTACACCCATAATCATACAAATTCCCTCAGCAAACGGGGCTTTCGAAATGTGATCTCAGCTATTTCTGTAGCATCCACTTAAAGTGGAAGTTTACGGATATATATATATATATATATATATATATACGAAATTCAGCATCATTGGGGACTGGAGGCCGCAGACAAAGATGAGGCACTTGAACTGATCCTCCGTGAGGGAGGATAGCTTGAACCGCTCGCATTCACGGTTCACGATGCCAGCATAGGTGACAAGATCATCAGAGTCTCGCTTGGTCAGCTTGAGGCAGTGGTACCGCAAGTTGAATAGAGAAGACTGGTCACCGAATATCTGCGACAGGATATTGACCGTCTTGTGAAAGCCGATGCCACGTGGGCTTTTGGACAAGGTGAAATTGACGTACCGCTCATGCTCCACGGGACCAAGTTTGCAGGAGAGAAGCCGGACCTTCCACGAATCATCCAGACTGGCGAAATCGATAGGAAGCATGTCATCGTACTGACAGAACCAAGAATCGAATGTCACTTTCGCATGCGAGTCGTAAACGAACTCGGGGATACCGGTTACTAAACTGTCATGGATTACATACCATCATGTTGTGCGGATTGACCGGGACTCGTATTGGACAATCGTTGGGCAAGCATCTCCATAAGCTTCATCTGTTGCTGCAACAGCAGCTTAACGTCAGCACCGTCTAACGCCATTGATTAGAAATGATACCCGTCGCCAACTGTTACGACCCCCTGATAGAAAGACAAGAACAAACGCAAAGACTGCGAGCACTATCTCTATCACGAACGAAGGTAACGGTATCCCAAAACGGTACAAAAATCAGAGCGCAAATATCGGAACCCAACTCTCGCAATTTAGAGCCCCAACAAGCAAGGAAGACGGCCTTCAAACGAGCTCTATTTGCTGCTCAGCCCGAAGGCAAAACAGTGGTGTACAGCAGCTGTATTTATAGGTTCTAAACGGCCTTGGGCCTAGGTCCCTCAACGGACCAATCAGAGATGACCGCTAAACACGAATTTAGGAGTATGTTGGCGAGCATTCAAATTCCCAAGGGAAAATCCTTTTTGTCAGCAAACAAGGCGAATTCTTTGGAAAGGGTGCTCCTCCCCGAAAAATTCAGTTATCTTGCACGTATTTTTCCCTTCAGAGCTCTAACAAGAATTTCCGAAGAAGTATTCAGAGGTGGTGCATATTAAAAAGATTAGGCCACTCATACTCAGACAACGTGCACTAAGCATGCATTTCGAGATGCATTCAATCAACTTGTCAGTGTTGAGTCGTCGATGAACCGTCGATTGCGTACAAGCACAGCATGCCAGAACAGTCGTTCCGGAATGCTTCGAGAAGAGACAGTTATTGGCATCTAACTCAACTCGAAAACCCCACGAGTAGGATTGCTCACTCAAGTTGACATCACAAAAGTTATTGGCATAGATGAATACTAGGGTACTTGCTGGAAAATAGTACGGCATTCAATGGATAAAAATAACACTTCACTGACATTTGACTGCAATTTTCCCATTCGAACGAACTTTTCAGCCAATTCCTTCCAGAAACAGTGTTAAACTCGAAGTTTACCCTTACTGAAGCTTGTCAGCTGTGCATATCCGTGTCACGATCTGAATTTGAACTCCGGTTCACCGTCTCATGGGACGATCGCGAGGTGACATGAAAACTACTCACAGATGGTTGAGCTTTCAACTATTCTAGTTTGAGTACGCCCAACTCGAGTTCTGTGACGGAGTGGTCAACAGGACTACCATGTATTACAATAGACTGTTTTTCGGATCTCGTTCACGACAAAGATATTCTCTGGTGCAGTGCGGAACTGCAACCTAGTGCTACTTCCCGAGAGCGGCTATCTGAAATGTCCGAACTTACAAGTTTTAAGAAACTAAGAGGAATATACAATTTTCATCTACCAACCCCCTATTTAACAGATTCTACTTACAACTTTTCCGGTTCGCTTACCTTCGATATACTGTACAACCAAACCCCTAGATGCTGATTGGACTTCTCGTCTACATTCCGAACCGTGTTCCAGATCGTTTTTGAGATCGAGGTCAGACTAGTAATTGGCAGGTCTAGAATTTCCACTCATGATCTGCTGATCAAAATGCTCTCAAAAATAGTGGCGACTCAACTTTCCTGTCCAGTTGTTTTTAGTTTCCACTATTGTGCAGTCTACTCAAATGTCACTGTAAAGTTTGTCCATCTTGATTTATGTGCTATACAAGTCGTTCCTGAATGCGAACAAGTATTCGATCGGTCTTTACCGTGCAAATCACGATATCCCGCAAAACACGAACTGAAAGAATTTCATGACCGAAAACTGCAAGCAATGCTAGAAAACAGACAGTGCTTTTTTATTCCACGCAGTTATGCTCGGTCATTATGAGAAGGTCTGTGACTATCTATATTCCTACTTCGATGCTTATGTCTGACAGAATTTTTGTATACTCAATTTGATAGACTCTCTGTTGTTCGGTTGACAAAGTTACAAAGGAAGACAAAATGTGAATACGAATATCATGCTCGTCACCAGGTGAACAGCATGTTAGAGTGTGAAAAACGTGATTTGTAGAATCTGAATCAGATTTGCATTCACCATGTCATCGGAATTAAAGTTTGCCGTTCAATATGGAAGACCCTGAGAATATTAAGTGAGATCACCAATTGTCCGTTCGTTCGAAGCATTGAGACTGAGATGCTCAGTCATGAATTCCACCGTTCTACTGCTGACTAAATTCTTGTTTTACCTTAACATGTCTTTGAGAGGTCAGTCGGTTTCAACTATTGTATTGAATAGGCCTGAAATTCTGGACCCGCCGGAAGCATTTGGTCCAGGCCTAGTTTCATGTATTTTGTGGAGTGAATGTGCTGATTGATAGACCATGCCATTGACGGACGTTTCTCAAGTGTTAACAGAAGAGGACAAGGTAGTAGACAGTTAGAGCGGTGTGAGCGTTACTCCTATTTTGAATAAAAGATGGCCTAATAAGTACAAACTGATTGTTTACCCTTCCGCTCTCTTCAAAATCTTCAAACCATACTTACCGTCACATTTTCCCACACTTTTGACAAGCCGACTTTAGGAGAAATCTTTCTCAAAAACTTGCTTTTGTTGTCACAGTGGAGGGTAAGACGTTTGCTTTATGTTGGCATTTTGAATTCACTGCCGGATTTTAATTCTCCTATCTCTGCGACTATTCCTGACGTTTCGTTCTCAGTTCTACCATCGTTTCCTGTTGCCTTCACTCTGTGTCACCTTACTGCTGATTGGCCAGTTCATGTATTTGCCTGTTGATTGAATATATTCTGGACTAGTGGTGTTTCGACTGAACTAGTCGTCTTGCAGGTCAGCTCTTACTCTATTTTCTTGCGTCGGATTTAGATTGGATTGAGGAGTTTTCGAGGCTATTTGGTCAAATAGCTCCTGTTCTGTTGCTCATTGTTGTCACGTCCATCTCTGGACAGATTGTACAAGGGTCGTGGAGTGACTATACATTTGTGTCGCTATCTTCGTGAGGCGTAACGCAGGTCCACTCCTGAATGCTAGACAAAGGTGATAGGGCTGTGCGGGGAGTATCTGTTGACTACAGTTTTACCTTCGGGACATCAGATTGCAATTTGACGTGAAACATTCTGGGGGAAATAAAGTTGGGTCCAGTGTACCTCGAAATAATAAAAAGTCACTCCTCACGGCGCCTCTGATAAACCCTAATGCCTGTCTGTGGCTTCCCTGTACCATTCCAAACACTGCGGTGCTCTGTAGAATAGCAATCATACCTGACTACCGCGAAAGTGGTTGACAACATTTGGACAGTTACCTGAAATCCATCATCTGGTACTGAGCTCAACAAAATCACTGGAACTGGTTCCCACACCTTATGAAGTCTCTATACTAAGCATCGTACCAAGACTGATGATGATTGTGGGTGGATACAATCAACCTAGAAGAACCACTTTGCACTGCCTATCACCGCACGGTCTGCAACTGGTGATTTGTAATGCGTCCTGGTGTTCATCGACATATCATGACTGTTGTCCTCCTCGACTGGACTCTTCATGGAAGAGATCATCTGAATTCAGGACCGATCCGACGACTCATTGAGTTACAAGCCGAAGTTTATATCCGAACGGCTACCAAATCTTTCAATATCGCTTGTGACGTGCTTTCACTTGTTAATAATCTATCTCATTCATGGCATTTCACTTATGCCTCGTCACAGGTTCGATGACCATATTTTTGTATCCATCACATAAGAATATCTATTGGTCCCTTCTCAGCTCATGTAACTAGTCAATGTGGATTGTATCAGCACACTAGTCTTACAATCCTCAACACAGTTTCTTCACATATTCAGTAAAAATGTTCATTATTTCGCGTCGCTTGATCAAGCCTCATTATATTCCGAATGCATTCGCTCACACCGCACTCTCTGACCCCAGCCTTTCTAACCACTTCAACGCTTGTGATAAATTCGTTCATAGGTATCTCTCTGTGTTACGTCCCGCAGTCTCCACTAGGTGCTCACAAAATATGCATCCCATACCGGTACCAGACGATGCTTCAAACTCACGATTACACTCACTTCCGCCGATTGAACGTCACCTAATACCCACCACTCACATTATCTCAGTAGCCAAAACAAATCAATTCTAGATTTGAGTGACCAGTTGTTTAGCGATCACGCACCGAGTGTTCTCCTTCGTTTGTCTTCAATCAGTACCATATTATGATTTTCAAATTGAGTTGATGTAGCATATTTGTTTTGACCAATAGATTATCTGGCCGAATATCTACATACAAACAAATTGAAGAGTGTTAATGTTCACTGTTGGCTACGATCACGGACGAGAATAGCAATGAATTTTAAGGACTACGCTGGCCAAACAACATAATCCAGATCCGTGGCCAGTTGCAATCAGCTGATGAACGTAGGAAGGTGAATAGAACAAGTGTTATTAATAGGGTGCGCTTGTAATTATAAATGAGTAGGGAGTACAGTGGTATGACAAACGGAAACCATCAAACAGGTTTAGTACATTTGTGGATACGAATCTTATCTGGTATTTCATTCCTGCCTCTGATTGCCTTCTCTGTCTGAAATTGGCAGGCTCAAAAATGTGTCGGAATTCAATGTTATACTATCTTCAAACGTCCCTAATTTTTACTTGTTCAAACTCTGGAATGTTGTGTTGCTCGTGAATAAAAATAGATGGTGTTATTTCCACGTCGTGCACTGAGTTAAGTGGTTTCAAAATAATGTTACATGACATTGGTTTACGGCTAAAACTCGGTGATCGCAGCTAAAATGGAATGATTTGCGGCTAAAAACTGTAATCTTCTTCGTTCGTAACACAAAATAGTGATTGTGAACAAGGTTGTTCACAAGTATTATTTCAATTATTCCACAGCACATTTGGAATAAATGTGGATAATTAGTCATCGGCCGGAACTGGATTGCACATTTTTGTCCCCAAAATTGGCTGTCTTCTACTGCGAGACAGTTTCAGGTAATCCTTCATTTTCGTCCACCTAATTGTATTAGGCAATCAGTGACATAAGCAATTGATTTGTCATAGGTTTGAAAATCAAAACGTTCGAGTCTTGTAGCTGAGTGCTTACAGAATGGTTCGAGTTAAGCAGGCGTTTTGCGTCACCGGAATTGGGTCAATGGCAAGGTGCTGTTTGGGAAAGGGATGATCGGGCAGTGAATCTGGGTGACATAGGCTGTGTACGGATTTGCTTTTTGTAAAGGATTACGAGTATGCTGTCGAATTACGATCGATCACACTGTGTTGACCTGATGGGGGAACTGTCGGAAACAATTTATTTTCACACATTATCTCCCAAAACCCAAGGAGTACTTTCCGAAGCACCTTTATTTATCTCAAACAGACCGATCATAATATGCAGGCTACATAGTGAACCATAAGGTGAAGTCTATCCTGTAATTGCTGCGTCCGACCTGGGGTGCACATGTGTCGCGGGCCTTGTTATTGATTGTCCGGCCTACTAACCAATCAGCATTGTGCACGTGCGTGTGCTAGCATCGGATTTCCGAGCTGCACGGTTCACGTGGCCATAATTCTGAATTCACGCTGATCGCTTGATGCCGCTCAGACGTTTATTCTGATTTTCTCGATTTAGTACACGACATGGTGTTAAAGAACGAGAAGGAGTCCGCATTCACATTCTGAGATAATTCATCGAGTGTGCTTGCAATCGTTCCTCCAGAAGCAGCGTTGGGCGGGACGGACAGCAGTTGATTGCCTGACGCACAACGGATGTGGAGAGAGAAGTTCGAAGATGCACTGTTGTGTTGAACAGTTTGTCTGAGGGATGGAAAAGATAGCGATTGACAATGTTTCGACATTGTGTTGGAGATGGAGATAGACAGGTCTTGACGGATCTTACTTTTACTGTCAAGAATGGTCTGGATGCAGTGATTAGTAAATTCGAAGGATACTGTCTTGGCCAGGCGAATGTAACTTTCAAACTTTTTCTACTTTTTGAAGAAACTGTAGTCAAAAAGAATCCATCGATCAATATGTGACGGCACTGAAGGAGCTGGCTAGAACATTCGATTTTTGCAAGTGTACGAGAAACAACTTCATACTCGGTCGAATGGTTGTTGGCGTTCAGGACGCTGCAATGACTATAGGACTGTTGAAAGTGAGACAATTAACGCTTGTGCAATGTGATGATATTTTCAACAGGAGGCAGAGAACGAGTAACCTTAACAATGGAGACCGAATGCTGCTGCACGCGATTGGCCGAGCACGAGTGGGGTTCCCAACATGCCCTTTCCAGTTTTGCGTTGGTGATCATAAACGACAGAAATAGAGATGCCTGGCGTTTGGGAAATCATGCATTAAATGTCGAAAGAGGAACCATTTTGCCAAGCAGTGCAGGTCATCCATCGTCAGAGCGATCAATACGGAGTTAGAGGTCCGATAATTGACGAATGATATTTGATATATCCCTACATCAAGAGGGATTTACGCCGAGCTTCTTCTGTACGGCAAACGAAAGCAATGTCATTTAGGTTTTTTTGCATCTGTGAACTTTATGCGGGCAAGTTCTTTCCAGGAATCGACCATAGAGCCCTCTGGTTCTCAACTACGTATTTGAATAGGAGCGAAGACGCGTGTTGAGGAAGCGAGTGTTATCATCTGTTCGAAGAACGGGAACTCCTACGTAGTTGGTTCATTGTGGTGGAAGATCCGACACCGATCCTCGGTGTGAATACCATTCAAAGACTGGAGTTTATAACTTCTCGTCATGACATTTTCCTTCATGTGTTAGGGTAGTTTTAGCTGTTCAATCAGTGCTCCGCTGTGTTTTATCCCGTCTTGGCTAATGCACTGTATCCACGAAAGCCATACTGGTTGCGTTACCCGCTGTAAGAATTCCGTTGGTCTTCCGGGAAAAAGTTAGGAACTTGTTGAACGGTTTGCTCGAGCCCAAAGTAATGACGCCAGTGGACGAGCTCGCTGACTGGGTAGATCAGGTTACAACGACATTAGAAAATTCTAGAAATATCCGCATATGCAGGCCGCTGAACGCTGTACTCCGTAGGGAACAATACAGATTGCCGACTCAAGGACGATATTTTGCCTGAATTAAACTGAACCCACTTTTAACCGAAATCGGTTTGTCTTCCGTGTACTTGCAGCGGATGCTGGATGAAGAGTGAAATTATCTGACAACGTTGGACATTTCCTTTGGACGTTTTTGGTCACTGTGTTTGCTTCGTGGATTAAAAGCGTCGGACGAAAATGTTCAGAAACGTCTAATTCGAGTGCCTGAAAGACTCGAAGGAACGAAGTGCAGAGTATGACCGGAATCTTTAAGCTTTTCTGCAGTAGTGCCTGTCGCAATGAATGGCACTGTCACAAAATAAGATAACTTTTTCGGCGACAGAAGTGCCGGTTCACGACCACCTCTCCACGTCTGAGGAATTGAAGACCGATCCCGACAAAGTAAAGGCGATCCAAAATTTGTCGCATTCTGAGGTTTTAAAGACGGTTCCGCGTCTAAACGACATGATCAACTACCTGAGTGGATTCCTCTCAAAGTTGGCTGATATAATGCGTCCAGATCGGCAACTTACACATAAAGGAGTCACATGAATGTGGCGTGTCGCCCGACAGTCAGCATTTGACGGGATAAAAAAGTTAACTTCGATAGCTCCGGTACTGGCTTATCACAATCCTGAGATTACTCTGGTAATTTGTCGTGAGAGCATTCACTCTGGCCATGGAGCTGTACTGTTGCAACAAAAACTATGGAAGCCAAGGTTTGTCTGTTGTGAGGCGAAACTGCACAAATCAAAAAAGAAATTTTAGCAGTGGTTTTTACTCTAAAACATCGCAACAGTTACACATTTAGGAGGAAGACTTACACACGCAGGCCACAAACCTCTGATAGCAATAGTAAGGAAACAACTGATTACCACACGTTGACATCCACAAAAGATGATAGTCGGGTTACAAAAGTATGACTGCGAGATAGTCTACCAGCCCGAATAACAACTACACATCGTTGTTACTCTTTCTCCAGCCTATGTATCCGCTGCTGCAACGGATGATTCTGAATTCAAGACCATCACTTTAATGGACCGCAAGATGGCGCTGATGAACAGAATTGTTAGGCTGCAGGACATGACGGAAAGGGATCACGTACTTAAATATCTGAATCATATAACGAAAGATGGCTGGCCACAGCATAAGAAGAATCTACCCAAAGAGCCGATTGTATTTTTCAGGGACCGCAATCAGTTTGTCCAAGAAGAAGGAATAATTTTCAAAAGAGAGAGGATAGTCATCCTCGAAGGATTTGCAGCAGAAGTTCATTGAACAAGTCCATGTGGCACATGCTGGGGTGAACAGCTGTGTTCGGAGAGCAAAGGAACTTTACTTTTGGCCAGGCATGTCCAGTAGGATAAAAGATTACATAGCGAAGTGTAAATTTCCAGAAGGCACTACCCGAATCAAGCAGAGGGAACATTGCTGTCGAGAGAAATCCCGGAAAGACTCTAGTAAATATTCACAGTTGATATATTCATGCACAACAGCAAACCACTTGTTCGTGGTACACTAGTTCCCGAATTATTATGAGATTGACTGGTTAAGCGGTATCGACGAAAGTGCAGTCGTCAGCAGACTGCATGCTCACTTCGCTTGTTATAACATACCGGGATCATTTTTCTCTGACAATGGGCCTCAGTTTGTGTAAGCATAACTCAACACATGTACAGGTAAATTGGAGTTCGAGCATTGAAAAAGCAGCCCGTGCAATAGCTAGTCAGACGGAAAGACCGAAACTGCAGTTAAGGCCTTTAGGAAGCTGCTACGGATTGCCCAGGATTCAGGGAAATATCCGTATAGGGAAAGAATTATCGTGCCGAATGGGACCGCTTAATGCAGTGTGATGCAGCGAATGTTTGTGCGAAGGACGCGGAATTAAATCCCAGTGGCATCTGAATTGTTACGCTATGACATGTCAGATGAGTCAAACGTTACAGAGAACTTACAAAGGCGCAGAATGCAGTAAAAAAAGGTACTCTGATCGAGGGTCCGGAAAATTACCAGCCTTAAGCCAGGAGACAAGTAATAAAACTTGATAACTGATAACCCGACGCTGCAGTGATAGACGCACAAGCGCCGCAGCTCAAGTGAAGACACAGAACACGTGTTAACACGTGTACATGTACATACGGCCAAAACGGCCCGGAATTGTGGCCAGTAAAATGCAGTCAGTCACGACCAATCAGATGGCGACCAAATAGAGCAATTGGTTCGGCACTGCATATCTAACAACGAGGAATGGGTCCAGTGTGCCTCAGAGAACCCCAGACAATGGACGCGTGGGGTGGTGATCAGTAATTGAGTGTAGTTTATACGATGTTGTCGTGGACGGAGTAGTGAAGAGAAGAAACCGTGTGCACTTGAGAGACAGGATTTCACCGGAAAGCAGACCCGTGATGCAAGCCAAAAAGGGCTAATGTGAACGAGAGGTGGTGAACTTTATTTAAATGAGAAGGATACAATGAGATTAGACTGGTACAGTTTCCTGATTGAAGAAGGTTGAGCTAATCAGAACTCACGCACAAGCCGGTGCTAGCGGAATTGCGGTCGATCAGTGCCAATCAATCAAAATTGTCGATCAACTGCTTCATTGATTAGTGCTGTTCCTTTATTAAAAAAAAGTGTGTTATTTTTCCAATAAGTCGAAAATACTTAGTGCCGTATAGAACTCTGTGCCGGTTTTCTCGACTTAGTAGCACAGTACACGACAGACCGATGCTATGGTTTCATGTGATTTGACAGTTAAGAGGGTAATCGACGCACAGGGTCGATATGTCCGGTCGTTGCTCAGGTTACAAAGTGTGTGTCCTAGTTACTATAAGACTGCAGTGGGGATCGTAGAGTTCTTGTTTAAAAAAAAACAGTTTCTAAAGGAAGCTTGTTGAGTGGTCCCTAATAAAGGATAGCAATCTAATGAGCACAAATATTTAGCCAGGTAGGTTCGATTTTCATGTTGGTCTGTCAGAAGCGAAACGAAAAGTCTACTTTGTAATATCTTCCACAACCACACTAATTGTAACATTACAATGATTGAGTATTTGAGTAAACAGTTGAAGACATTGGTACTAAATCAGTAGGGCTTCAGTGAGTTTGGGCTTTTGGGAAAACCCGTCCACTTGCCAAGTAGTGTCTAACACGTGGCTGATATTTGACAAAGCGACACTGCAACTCTATTCGTCGATCTGTGTGACCGGTTGAGGCATACTTATAGCTAATCCCTTCAAAAGATGATCACTTACTCTAGATTGCAGCATTCCATCCATTCTGCTTATGCAAGCTCTTCCGTTTCAGCACGTATAATTACAGGTTATGTGAGGGACAAAAATCATGAACATCTCTCTCCTTTTAGATGCTAGCGGTATGTTGTTTGTTTCAGTCAAAATAACAAGTTCCTTTGTGTATTGCTTCCCTTTCGTTGCTACCTCAAATTTCTGAACTGCTTGCCTTCTGCGGATTTATAAATGCATCTTTCTTCGCTTATATTGTTACCGTTTTTATTCTATCCATTTACTTTTGTATTGCTTGAAGATAGTATCAAGATGGCTGTTTAATTGCAAAAGCTGTCTTGATCACTAGTTATAGCTCCAGCCCAGTAGAAAAACGTGTGTTTCAATACCTGTTTTGTAAGAAGTTGTTGTGAACCTCATTATTGCACCATTCGTGTGTTGGTTCTGAGTAAAACAAAAGCGGATTATTTTCTTGGCACAACATCTGGAAAAGACGTAGTTTTGTCATTCCTGACTCGACAGTTGTCAGTAAATTAGGGTGAATGGGAATTAAGCGTAATAAAACTATTTTGAATACGCACTTCATTGTCAGCTGTGTCTAGGATACTGTCAACACATCGCTTTCAGAGTTTCAGGCTCGTGGGGAACAATTGCTTCCCCGTACACAACCTCTGACAGAAAAACATCGGTTACCTCTGATTCAAGTGAACTCAAAGTTGCAAAACCATCAGCTTGCTTCAAATCGTTGTCTCAGAAGCAGAGTTTAACGTCTGGTTTATAAAAACAAATCATCTGCTTCAGTACGTTGATGAAAAGGAAGTTTTAGATTACGTGGGTAACCACATAAATTGTCCATTGTCTCATAAACGGAAATTCATTATTTTAAAGACGTGAATTTGCAATCGAAAATGTTCATTAATCCAGTCTGTTTGATAAGTTGCAAAGTGTTTCGCAGTGCATCTGATTACGACTTTATTCACACACTGAAAAATATGTCAGCAAACCATTGAGGTAGTTTGTGTCGAGGCAAGTAACTCAACGACCTTATAAGAAATACCGGGATATCAGGACTGTGCATTTTGAGTAATCTTCGATGTACATATGTCTGAGTGTTCAGTCAACCCAAGGTAGTCGCTTACATTTCAAATGAGGACAAAAGTACGTTGTGCAGTGTGTCTCGATAGTTGTCAGCGTTATTAAGAAAATGAAATCTGGACATAACAAAACGCACATAAAGAACTAGACTGTAGACGAACTGGATCGAATCTTTCTCCTGTAATAAAAACGAATTGGCTGATCTGCCCGAGAGTTCACGTTTCCGACAAAAAAGTAATGTTGACGTAGTTTAAGTTATAAAAACACCGCTGTTTAAAACTTAAAAAGCACAGAAATCTGTGTGTCAATCAGACACATTATTTGGCCAACTAACAAATTATTTCGGTGCTGCCGCAAACACGCCTAAGGACCAGACTGTGATTTGCGGATGATTCCAAATAAACTCCGAAATGTGCCAAATTAACCATCTCATACTATACCTTAAGCAACAACGAATGGAGAGGAAGAACAGTCGAACGTTGATCCCTTGACTACCTTGGTCACGCTCGAAGATTTATTATACTCCATTGCAGAGAGGCAAGCAGTACTGTTTTACAGATAAGTGATTAGGAATTAGGACAACTTAAACATTGCTCACATTTGATCTCTGCGATCACATTCCGGTAGAAGTTTAAGCTGGTTCTTTAAAAATCGAAGCAATATATGGTAGTACGACGGAGCGAGAAATCAACTAAGTCGGACACGCCTGGCGAGAATTCGGTGATACAGTGGTAGAAAACTGACCGTTGAAAGCGCGACCGGATTTGCTACTCCGGTCATAGCAAGGATATATAGTGTTAGTAAGCCAAATTCGAGTCAAGTGTTTGTTTTTGGAAGAAGCTGGTCGAGAAGTCTGCCTGAATGGGAAAGATCTGTTCGATTACGTGTGGTATTCGGAATATGGCTTTATATATTGCTTTTATAGTGTTTCCTTAAAAAATTGCACATCTAAATGCTACTCTTTCTGATACAGCATAACCAGTATGAACAAATCTACCAACATGTCTTCACACTAGACATATGTATCACGATAACGTATTGCGCAAGTAATTCACTGAACCGGCCTTTTGCCAATTTCCTATTGGTTTTAACCTTACTTTACTCTCAGGCGAGTCATGGGTCGATTCCCATCGTACAACAATTTGCACGCCATTGATTGGTTGCCTGAACGAGGGATAAAAACATCGGCATTTTCCGGTTGCCCCTACTCTCAAAGAGATTGAGAGCGAGAGGAACGTAGCGTGTGTGTGTGTGTGCATGAATGAGAACTCACCCCACGAACAAGCGGTCGAACGCACGCGCACGTTGTCGAGTAAACATACACCGTAGGACAAACAGACATAAAATTCGTGAATGCCGCCACGTGTGTGTGGGAAGTTTGAGGTGATCCAAACTTTTGCCGCTTCCGTTCGTAGTCGAAGTGATGCCAGTAGCTCTGCTGTCGTTCAAACTTCTCACCGCGGTCTTCCCTGCAAGTTTGTGGGGATGTTTGGGCATTTCATTCAAAGTTTCTCTCCCTCCGTTTCCCGGTTCCTTTCTGTTCACTCCCTTTCTGCTCCTGGCAAGAACGACGTTGCTCAGATTTGGTTTTGTGACACGTTTTTTCACCGCCCACGTGTCTTCATTCCTTTTTTCAAAGTGATGATGGATCACCGCCGTCGGTCTGTGATGTATTTTCTCAAGGTGCCGGCAACCGTCCAGCTGCATGGATCCAATCAAGTCAAGTGTTGACTTATCATCAGTTTACGGGTTTTTATTTACACGGCCGAACCAGTCCGTAGATGACGCACGATTACGGATACAAACAATCATGTCTATTCATACGCCTCAACCTTTCAACCGATTATCGTCGAGCTCTCCCAGAAAAATGGATGGCGTAGTTTGTGACAAACAGCTGCCTCAACATCCAGACCAAGCTCGTTTCTTTCATTACGGCATTCTACATGATTTGTTCAGCAAATACCAATACATGTTGAGAAGATTCCCGCACACGAAACCTTTCTGGCCTGATGGACGATTGAGGCTTTCTACTATGAACACTGCTTATTTTCACCAGTTGCCCACGGAGCTAGCTAGATCGTGTTGGGAGAACAGCCAGTCACATAAAAACTGCAGCAATCAGGAACATGCCCATTTTGCTTGGATTGGTGGAAGAACTTCTCCTTCTGCAGGCTACACACAGGCAAACCCGACAAAGTTTGCGCTCACCTACAATGACGGCAGAAATGCCTATGGCAGATGTACAAATCGAAACAAGAACAGAACAAAATTTGAAGAAAGCGTCAGAAGGAAACGCCAAAGGAAAGGAACTCACTCGGCATTGTCCACTATCACAAAAGTTAAGTCAGCTTCCAGTGCGTCTAAGAGTTCTCATCGAAGTGTTACTATACCACATCTCATTTCCCCTCTGAATGCCCAAGTGCGAGCACGTCTAGCAAAAATTCCGAATCTACTTGGACCATACAATTGCCGCTTGTGTGGGGAAGAGTTTGGAGACGCTTTCAAGTTAGCTGGACATCGATGTCCGTGTATCGCACATACGGATTATCGATGTCCGGAATGTGAAAAAGTGAGCAATTGATGAATGAATCTCCTGATTTTCTTCAGTAATTCTACAATTTAAAATAGGGGGATACTTTCCTGTAAACAAGTCAAATTGTTATGTTATTCATTCGAAAGATGACAGTCATACAGACGAGTTTAAACGACTAATTATCTTTCCAGTTCCCCCCTTTCGAAAAGAAGCACTAGACTCGAGTTTCACTCTTGTTAGAGCTCGTCAGTAGTGCATATCCTTGCCACTGCCGGGACTAGAACTCCGGTCACGCTTTCATGAGGCAACCGTGTTTACCACTGCGCCATTGATCTTACATTAGGCTATCTATCTATATGAAAAATAGAATCCCCTACTACTCATCAGTGACTAATTATCTGCTCATGTACAGTTAAATTCCTCTGACTGCTCCGATGTGTCGATAATTAAAACCAATCAAAAACTACGAGGAATTTAATAGGCAAAAAGCATAGGATGTCCTGGAAAGGACTTTGTTAGCAAAGTCATTCTAAGTATACAACTGCGTTAATATACTGTCCAGAGTAAGGTTGTATGTATTGGTAGCAGTTTTCAGTCATTTGCCCAGTAAAGTTCACAGAAGCAACGAGCGGATAATGGGATCAATGTAGAAGATTGCAAAAGTACACAAAGTTTACAACAAACCTCCCAGTATGTGACAGTAATTTCAGTCACTAAATACAAAATATTACATAAACACACATAGTGGACATTTAATTCAGTTGGAACAAAATCACTGAGCTGATGATACTTAGGCGAAGAAGGTGACACAGTCTGATAGGATAGCGAATTAAATGTGGGGATGAGGTGTGGAACGTGGTATATAAGGCAATCTGTAAACAACTAACTGATTTGTGCAATGTTTTACGTGTTCCATGGGACAGTAACGCTTGCACATTTTGCCAAAATGTCTTCGCCAATGAAGACATATGGGACATCTTGAATCGGAACGGATGTGGGACAGAGCAGCGCCTTGTGAGACGTCAGTGTTAATCACTGCAACTTATAGGCTGCCGGTGTTTCAGAATGTAATCACTGAGCCAAACCAAACGTATGAGATTTAAGTTACAAGATTCGAGAAGCAGTAACAAACAATTCCCATTCAGCTAAATGAAAGCGTCATTGCATTCTAAAAATGTCTGTTTTCTCTACCTTTAACATTTAATTAGGGGATAAAATATGAGAATGTAGAGAATGAGATAAATGAATTTTGTAACCATCTAAAGAAAGACACGTCCATATTTTAAATTCATCTGTTTACGATGCTGTTGTTTTTTGCAGTCAAACTCATTCTATCCGGCCCACCTATAACTGACTCGACGTCAAACTGTGGTTGTCTGTAAACGAGTATGATCATTCGTTCACCTCAGATAGTATGCTGGTTCATAGACGTGCACTAAACTGATCCAATATTTACATTTTGCACAATTGTGAATAGAGCTGCGGAAGGCAGCGACGAATGAAGATATACGTTCTGCTCAAATTTCTTACCAGCTGGTTAAGACGGACAACCTACTTCATTAAGTGTTGCAGTGCTTTGGATTAGGCTATTTTCTTTTATCAAAAACAGATTGCGTCATCTGATAGAATGCTGTCGTACTTGCTGATCAATGACTAATCTGTCGACGAATGCTGACTGTCTCACGATTGTGACTAGTGTCGTAAATAACACTGAAGATGGTACCTTCCATACTATAAACGCTAATGAGTTTACTACAAAGAGGACTATCATATGTGAACGCTCAACCACTTTCGCTTGTGAGTAATGATCAGGTTGCCCGATCGCCTCGACGGGAGACACAGTTACTGTCTGTTAACTCCAATCGATGACCCCTCGACTAGGACTTCTCTCCAAGTTGAAATCACAGAAATCATTAACTTGTTGAGCGGTATTTTGATTACTGATGAGTAGTAAGGGATTTTGGTTTTCATACAGATTGAACATCACCCACAATTGATCGCAGGTGTCGCATTCCTACAAAATTTCCAGTCGGCCCCTTTTGAGGCGACTACAAATAAAAACACTCATCTGCGTACGACACTGGTCTCAGAACGTCACGGTTGCCACGGACGCCAATGCTCAGTTCCTTTATGTACCAAGAACCATTTCATGCCACGCTGCACTCCAATGCTTGTATTTTTCTCGCGGCTACTTCAGTGTCAAAATCCATGCTCCTGCCCCACTACTGAATAGTAGTGGTGTGAGTAGTAAGATCACTCTTTCTCACTACAGTAGGTCTTAACTCAAGTCGACGCAGCGATTTTAGGTACTGTCTTGGAAGCAGTCGTTGCCAATGTCTGCTTTTAGAATCGCAGCATTCACATCATTCGTTGTGATCTTTCTAATGAACAAAACCGCTAAGCCTATTGACAGTTCTATTGGGATGGCAAGGCCATAGAAACTTAGAACAATACTTTATCCAAGGAGCTTTGAAAAACTCAAAGTTAGTAGGCAATAGAACTTGCGCAGCGGCATTGGTTTTACCTCGCGAGAATTGCCCTGGTGAGCTGGAACAATCATTAGATGCTACAGGTATGAATGGTAGAAGTGAAGGGGCCGGAACAGGTCTAAGTTGGTTGGTGAGCTCAACGACGAATAGGGCGGGCAGCGACGGACAGGGGCATGATACAGTGGGTAAAAACGTAGAGGCGTTGTAATGAAAAGCGTGGGTTATGGATAAAACACCGTATACAGTTAGAAGAGAAAATTTATTGACAGAGATGGAAAAGGGGACATTCTGGATTATTTTGAACAGATGATGTCGCATACAAACAATGAGATGATGATTAACAAGTGGCATGTTAATGGTGTATTTTCAGTGTGCCGGAAACAAACAAGAACCAGTAGACTTCTATAGATACTGAACGCACAGTACAGTAATGTGCGTTTTAAATTAGAACCGGAACAGAGTAATAACATCGCATTTCTGTATGTCACTGTTCAGGAGTGTTTAACACAAGCTCATATGATCTGGACGACAACTCTATTTGAAAGACTCAACATCCATCGTACACAAAGATGAATTGAATACATATTCTTGTTCCACAGAGTTAATTGAATTGCTGCACAGGACCACCTTGAAAACTAGCGGAGGCCGCCCCACAAAGCTCTCACAACTAACGGATGAATTCTGAAGTTAGTGTAAAAGTATTCCACACCAGGGGAATCTGATAACCCCGACGTATGAACTTGTCTGACTTCCTCTATCATTCAAAGGTGATAACGTTTTGTCCTAATCATCAGCTACCTAAAACCCATGGTCATACACGAAAACAACGCAGTCAAACTGCTCTTTGGAAGAAACTACGTGCCTTCCGTTCATATCTCCAATAATTAAGTAGCCATATGGATCTGAAATTCAACTGAGAATGAATGACCACTATCAGTAAGTTCTGAAGATGCAGGGCATGTAAGTTCCGCAGAATCAGACCAATTCTACTCCGCGAGATTTCAGTGCTAACTTTCTTGTGTGTGCCAGATAAGTAAAGTGAAAAATTTTCCCTTCCATAACGGGGTTGCCCAGGATGGAGCATTTTGCTTTTAATGGACATCTGGTGTAGGAATATGACTAATTCTATGATAATTCTTTTGTAACATGAATTTTCAGTCCACAGAAATTCAGTCGAATCAACCATGTTTGAAGTCATTTTTGGACGAAAGTAAACAAAACAACAAGCTATAATTTACCCACGGTGCGGCGAGATGGGCTTTTGATCGCCTCGAAACAATTACCCCACCAACTTGTTTGATGGGTTTTTGTCTAATACAGTGAGCCTAGTGATCATCTGTATCGATGAATGCGATGAATGCGATGAATGCGACGAAGAAGCAAGTTGAGAATGATGAACAGATCAATGTAATTAACTGTTGGAAACATGATTGTGTATTCTTTGAGGAGATAGCCACAGTGACTTGCTTCCTTCAGAAGTTATAACCAGAAACTTGAAAACTAATCTCTGGTTGACATCTAGACCAGAGAAGGACGTTAGTTTCAGTAGTTTGCCAGAACGACTTCATAATCTTCCCACTTGTATATGCAGTGCCAACCCATTCTCCCGATATCTGGGAAAGATAAATTATGGGTTTGGATTTCCAGTATACAGTCAGATTAAAAGATGAGACAGTTCATTGTAGGTCGCAGACTTCATGGGTTGGACTGTTTGCTCCACGTTTTCTAACTTGGTTACTTACCGTAATGATTTGCTGCAAGAGCTGAAGACTTCCCGAACTAAAGCACCTCGGTGGTAGTTATCCAAACGTTTACTTTTAGTTACCGAAAGCCAGGGAACTTTTCTTGTATACCTTTCAGTAAATCCGATAAACGAGACTATCACTCAGTCAACTATTCACAGCTTGTAGGTTCGATTCTCTTGTATACATGGAACTGATGTCATTCTACTGGATCGACACGACTGTCCTCCATTTTTCTTGTGGGCACTGGGGGTTTCAAAAGCCTCTTTTAGCCATTTTTAGACAATGAGGTTTTATCGTTGGGTGTTGATCATTCACAGGGGGCCTGATTGTCATCACACTTTGAAAAATTGAAGCAAAAATAAGAATAAAAACCATCTTCGCGATAGGTCGGGAAGAATATGGACTGAGATGGAAATCGTTGATCGCTCGTTTGCATCTATGAATTTATCGATACTATACGTGAAACATAGGATCGATGATCACCTCTTTGAGGCTGACTTCCTCATAATTGGGTAGACAATCAATTCTAGAGCAGTTAAACGAGGTGCTTGGATGAGGATCATACATCGAGCAAAACAGTGGAGTTTTGCAATTCCTTACTAATTGGCACAGAACACTGGCTTAGCCATGAACTGATACATACCCCGTATTTCAACTGCCGATGCCAGTAATGTTTTAATCTGAAAATCATTCTGTCTATGTCAGTCCCTTTCCTAAGGGAGCACTAGACCCGAATTTTTTTAAGAGTTGTACGCCAGTTCACATTACAGGACTGACTGCGACCTGAACCCCGATTTATGGATTTGGTACGCAGCCCTGATGATCAGTGCGAAATTTACCCCACATTGGGCATGACCAACTTATCACACCTAAATACTCAACCACATTCGCGTGTGAATATTGCTCATTCAGTGTTACTAAAATGAACATACTGTGTTGGCAAATTAGTTGTGTCGATACCAAACGAGGCAAGTACACGGACCAGCGCTAGTATGCAGTGCACGTCTGTTTGGTCGACCAAGCACACATCAACGAATACTGGAATTGGTAAAATGGTAATTCCAAAGTTTCCGAAAGGTTATAAAGAAGAGTATCAATCCAATTTCTATGGCTATCTACGCGCAACTGACAAAAAATACCAACTTCGGAAAGTGGATTTCACTCACTGAAAACGATGCAAAATTTCCAACTGGGAAGTGAATGGCTTGAGAGACTTGATGGGACGTTTAACCGAGACATCTACTTTGGTTAGACGTCTGATCAGCTCCACTGTCGTTGTAACTTCAGTAACCGTAGCCCACTGATTCAGCACGCGTGTCATCGAACCTGTGCCCAATCATTGCATCACTGAGTTAGTAACCACATTCTACACCACATACGTGGTCGGAGTTGAATCATGCAGGGTAATTTGGTCGTAAATATCATTGCTTTGACAACCGACCGTCGGTTATGACGAAGCTGAATCTTTTCCCCCCCAGAATACTGGCACAATGAATCATAGCAATCCAGATGGTTAGTTTCAAAGGTACTGAAGATGGAAAATTGTGTAAATATGCATCATGTATGTTGAGAGGTGCTAGGGAGTAAACACAGTTTACGCGAATTGACACTGTTACAAAAAATAGTACAGCTCATCAACAGTTCCTTGGGCCTGCTGCGAGTTGAGCCACGCAAATAGGCAACCGCATAGTCAGTGTCTACGTTTTGACATCGGATCATAGACTATGAATAAGTAGAACTTATGTTGAGAATAAATTAGGACTTATGGATTCAATGATGTGGACTGTAAAGCTCATAGAGGTGTGGGCTTGTCGTTCAAACAGTGTTGCAGCGTACCCACAAGGGGTATATAAATGGACAGTGTTGATTCGGAAACAAATGAATTTGCCGCAGCAGGCACAAGGAACTGTTGATCATCTGTACTATTTTTTGTAACAGTGTCAATTCGCGTAAACTGTGTTTACTCCCTAGCACTCTCAACATACATGATGCATATTTACACAATTTTCCATCTTCAGTACCTTTGAAAC
>LOND01002895.1:0-10427 GCA_014220965.1 Paragonimus kellicotti | reverse complement strand
TCAGCGGGCAGATACTTGCCCACATCGGTAGCACAGATTGGACATCATGGTTTAGAGAGTTGAAAAACCATTAAAATTGGCATCACATATTCTAATTTGTTTTGATAGAATGTAAATTTTAGTAGACCGATATAATGCACCTTAATAGTTGAAACATTCAAAATGTAATTTGGCTGGCGCAATCCATTCCCAGTCACCATGCGAAGAATAGTAACTGTAACCTCGTTAACAGGTTTGTGATTTAATTGTGTCGTCCGGTAGGCGATTACGTACCGTTTATTAGCCAATCATAATACTACAATTGGGTTGACTAGGGCGTTCATTAGTTCAAATCGTTTTGACCGGAACCAGCGTAATCAGACAGCATGATCTGGATTGAGTCCATCCAGACTAGCAAACTGCGAATAAACATTCTCAATCTCAAGATCACAACCACGTTTCCAACTGGATCGGTTGCTTAGTGGACAAGAGTCTAAGCCTTATAGCTCGAATGTTTTTGGCTCAAATCCATTTCACACTGTTTTTCTACCCTGTGGGTGCAAACAAGAAAGAAACCAGTTCTGGTCAGTCGCACTTGTTTATGCGTGAGCACTGTGAGACAATAAAAGCTGTGAACTTCAGTAATTATTTCATGACATTGTCTATCAAACCGGCAGTCAACTTACTGTCTTATCCTCGTTTATGCCCATCTGATGACCAGGAGACAGAATGGAGGTAAGTACGGATAGCCTGCTTCATTACTAACTGAGGCTTTACATGTCCGAAAAAAACCATGATGTCCAATCTGTGCTACCGATGTGGGCAAGTATCTGCCCGCTGAAGTGCATTTGCTTAATGTATGAATGCCCACGTTCGAGGTGTGCTTCTCTTTATATATATATATATGTATATATATAAAACATATTCATCCAGCATTCCTACATTTAATATTACTAATACCCTTACTAATTCTGTTCTCACGTGTATTCTTTTTTTTTACCGTCACTCCTTGAGTGCCATTCAGTACTGAGCCAAATGTGTACAACTCTTGTATGCTTCCTCTAGCATGTGAAATTCCATGTTTCAAATGAGAACTGATACAGGTGACCAGCTCAGGTTAAGTCTCAAATAACCCGTATTGGAATGCTGTTCTCTATTCCTGATAATTACTTTTCCATGCAGTTGGATACGATACGCAAGAATGTTATCAAATTCATATTTCGAACCTCGCAAAAACTCACGGTAATAACTAAATAACGAAATTACGTACAGACAACCTGAGTGCAGAGGCAATCAAAAACAGAATCCTTTTCTCAAGGGGAACATCTATGGTACATTGGTGAATACTGGACCTACAAACTAATCTTATCTATCGGCCTAATCGTCCGTAGGATACAATGACATTTGCCGACTACGTAGTTATTTAATCAACCAAATTGATCATAAAACCTCTTTTGGGTTAGTTTTGTGCTTTCGCCTGTGTTCCTCACCACCCACTCTAATCAACCAATGAAGTCTAGCGGGTTGGACAGTTTGCAGTGGGCAATGGTGAATGTACGGAAGTTGGTTGTTGTCCGGACTGCAACAATTACAGTTACCTGCTCAGACAGACGTTGTAAACCGGTCATTTCCAGTGCTGACAAACTGTATTGTCTCGAAGACCACATCGGTACGACACAGAAATTTTATGACCGTGGCCTGCTGGTTTCCATTAATGCGAATTATCTGGAGGTTGGTTGTACATCAGTCTTTACCCTTAACGCCCCCCCTTTGCATGGTCACTCACATTTGACCTACAAACAAATAATTTTCTTACCCGCACCTCACCTAGAGTGTGGATGACTGGAGAACATGCCATCTACGAAACTCTGTCGAGTCGTTAAAGTCAATTTTCAGACATGAACGGATTAGGGCTTCAAGGCACCACGGATATCATATTTAAAAAATTGGATGTTGATTGCCATCAGCAATTAATCACGTGATTTTCACCAATTCCGTTTTAGAAAGCCATGAACGCACAAAAATACAACTTATTTGACTTACGATAGGTTTTCATGATAGACTTGGTGTGTCGAATTTTACTTGATATGCTACAAACTGATTACCAAACTGGCGGGAGAAATTGGATTGCATCCTGGTTCACACTCACTTGAGATCGTACAATTCTCAATCGAAGACTGAACTGTATCGGCCTTATTGGGTATTGTCAAAGAGAATTTGCAGACCAAAAGTTGAGAAGGTTATGGGTTAACAACTCCAGTAGTACAAGGAATGTTTAATCAGCAAGCGTGAACAGGCGGCGTACTGTAAATCATTCGAAGTTTACAAGCGATTGTGGTGTGCTTCTGCGCTTTCTCCGTTTAGTTCACTCCAGCCATTCGCGAATGAGCCGACTCAGCTGTCTACTTCCACTAAGCAAATTAGGTAATCCGTATTGTCTGGCCTACACTGATGAGTTAACATGCGGTAGCTGACTTCGTGAAGCTAGTTGATTTGCAGCAAGTAGTTTATCTCGACCTTGCCAAAGCTTTCGAATGGGGTTGATCACTCTCGTTTGTTGCGGAAAATCAATAAGTACGGCCTCGATAAGTGCTTATTCACGTGGCTTGAGGATTATCTATTTATCAACATCAAGATTAATGAGCAGTTATCACTGTGGTTTTCTGCCAACGGTGACATCACGCAAGGATCCGTCTTTGGACCTCTTTTGTTCATTCTTTTCGTTCTTGAACTACCCTGCACCGTCAAGTCACCCATGTTGATTTATGTCTGAAGTATACCCCATTATGTTTGTCTCCATAGTCCGCCCAAACTTGAGAACGAACATACAGGCTTGTTGGCCTTATAATTAAAAAAAATCTGACTTTTATTGAAAGTTTTCAGGGACGAACCACTCTAGGAATTACCAGGTTGAGGAAAATTCCCCTATCCAAAGATACAAGTTAAATTATGTCAATTCTCAGTGGATTACGGATATCTCAGAGGTGATCTAATTCTTAACTGCAAACTACTCCACATCCCGGGTAATACGTTGGTGCATCCCTTCCCACTAAACAAGGATGACTTTCAAGGAGCTGCCGGCTGAAATTGGATTACGGAATAAGCAGGTTGCTTTTCAGATAGAACTGCCTCATAGTTACGGTCTTTTCACAATACAACTCATTGCTTAACTTTGTGGTCACGGCAGACTCAGTTGAGAGCTTCAGAATTTCACTCGGCCGCCATATATGTGAGAGGTGACCTGCACTACGAATTTCTTAACCGCCATTCTAGCCCTACTTCACGAATCATCAAATGCATATACCTAATGGTAATGTGGTTTTAGTGAATTTCATTGTTCGTTGCCGATATGAATGGGCTCCAGCAGCTTCATTGAAGTTACTACTTATTTACTCCTATCCACATTTTCCATACATTTACAAACCACTGAATACAATTTCTCCAATACCGACACAGAGACAGGAATGCACAAACACGGTTCTCTGTCTCGTGTAACAAACTGTGAGCCTACAAACCTATCAACAGGCAAGTATGGTCACATACATAAGTAGTATGTGGCTAATGTGTTGCGTAGACGTAGACATTAGCGGTCTCCTGGCTGCTGTCATACATCAGGTACGTTTACCTAATGAAGCTCGGCCATGCACTGTGCATCATGTAAGTGGCAGATTATTAATTCGAAAACAGTGACTTATTTGTCGGTTACTTTTGTGCTTGTGAAACACTCGATCCATTTAATCGAAATATGACTTTGATTATCATGACAGGTTGATTAAAAAACCTAACACCTAATTGTAGTCTGGTTGTGGCCTACATAATTCACATACAAAAAATAAACACTGTTTTTTGAATACTTGCCTTATTCGTCCATTTTATTCGTGTGAACAAAGACTGACCTGTTTAAGTGGAACACCTTTTAGATCTGCTCATTCAACAGACGGCTTTTCGATTCAGTAATATGAGCGTAGATCACACTGAAGGAATAATCAATAAATCCCTTCCTTATTGTCTGACTCTATGTCAAGGAATGGCAGATCTTGTCAACCCAAGTGCAAATAAACAGATTATTATCTCAATAAATATGTGCGCAGCATCACTGAAGGTTTACTTTCCTTCCCGTATCGTGTAATATTGGGTGAATGATATTTGAGCAACATGATTGGAGCTCATTGTAAGGTTGAACAGAAACGTAATGTTTGTCAACGCTAATCGTAGCATCTTATCAGTCTTGGGGATCAGACGTCTTCCAAATCAGGTATCACTGTTCACCCTATCCGTGTGCTCTCATCATTATGTTCTGGTGGCACTCGTATCACTACTCAGTATATGACAAAAATCATACATTTGTGGAAAGGTGTGTTTGTGATGCTGCATCACTGTCTAAATTTCCAGTTGGTCTCCCTCAAGTTACACAAGTGGCATTCACCCACTTCATCATCACTGGAGTATTTGGAGAGCAGTTTGTGGATGGTATGTATAAATTATCTGTTCTCGATTACGAACTGCAAACATTGTGGGTGCAAACAGACACAAATTCCTACTCACGTAACCTCAATGCTGTTGCAATTATGATATAAGTTTCATTACCTTCACCGAACACCTATTCACACAAAATGTCGTGTCTGCCTGTGAACCGTTAAATTCACATGCATGGTGCGTAAAATTCTCCTCTCCGCAGCATTACCTCATAGCATGGTCCCATTTTTGGCAACGAACCGAATAGTCACCAGTCGAACACACTTAACAATCGTCCAATGGCATTTTCATAGGCAAATTTCAAGTTGACAGTTTGAATATTTTCAAGAAACGTTGCTTTCCTCTGTTTCAGTATCGAATGAATCCAATTCGATGTCCATAAACTATTAAAGCCATCCTTATCTGAGAATTGGCACTGACTTACCATCACACCGGTATCGTTCAGCGATATCTCTTTAGCAAAGTTGACATTTCTACACGTTCATTGCGATCCGGTTATTTACTTGATGACTGGACCATCTGCTGTTTTCTCTCAAGTGGACAAACTTGCTGAGGACTATTCAACCAGTCCCGGGCAGAAGAAGTGGGTTTTCTAGGTGACCGTTAATGCCGTAACAGTATACGGGTTAAAACTAATGAGTAAACTGAATCAGAATCTCATTCCCATAGACTTTCCGGTCAGCCCCTTTCGGAAAGAAGCACTAGACTCGAGTTTCGCTCTCGTTAGAGCTCATCAGTAGTGCATATCCTTGCCACTGCCGGGACTTAGAACTTCGGCCACGTTTCGATTAAGATAGCGCCGGATTGGCCACTGCGCCACTGACCTCCCATTATGCACGACTAACGAATTATTATATACAAACGTTCAGTCACATTTGCTGATAGGTAATGCTCAGATTGTCCGATTGCCGCGAGGGGAGACACTACCATTCTCCTTTCGACTTTAATCGTTCATCGCATGATTAAGACTTCTCTTCAAGTTGAACTCATAAAAACCATTATACTTGTTCTGTGATATTTCGATTACTGGTAAGTAGTAGGGGAGTTGGTTAATTGGTTAATTGGAATGTCTTAGAGAATGTGGAAGCCACGATCAACTGCGAATGATGTTCAACTTATATCGACCAAATTTCCCACTAATCACCAATAATCCATTATTATCATCAACTGATGGAGAAGGGAATTAAGATCCTTAGTGCTTGGGTGAGGGATGTGTAGTAAAGCTCAGTGAAAGATAATTTCATGTCATTTGTTTGCTTTATTAATGTAGTGTTCGAATAGGTTAATGCAGTCAGTGTATTGTTGACACCATCCTAAACTAAATAGTAACTTTTGGTTGTTCTTTCGTTGTTGTTTTTATAACTTACTCGTGATTCGTACCTTATTCATTACTATGAATAATATAGATTGGCAAATCTTCCAACATGGTTTTCAAGCTCACTACCCTAAACGGTCATCTGAAACAGGCAGGTATTTGTGTAATGTAACATTAGGAATTTAGCTCAGTCTCTAAAGAATACTGGTTGGGTCACGTCAAAGTCAACGATGTAGCATGAACGGAAACCATAAAGACAACAGTATGCGATGTAAAAGTCTCTTCTATCCAAACCTTACCTTGCTTTTTCAAAAGTCTGTTTACCAAGTAAACTATAGTGTTATAATTTATTAAGACCATTTAAAAGTAAGGGCCGCATTAAACTTTTCTTGACTGTACACACAATACTGATGTCATGATTAAAAAAGACGCTAGGGACAAAAACTTTTCAGTCTGTAAATCATTTGTCATCTACACAGAATTATTTTCATGTTGATGTGTTCACCTCTAGTTGTCTGCTTCCTGATTTTCAGTATAAGATTAACTATCGTTTTTACTTGTTCGCTAGTATTGCCAAACAGTATACAATATCACTATTTTCATTTAGCATCAGGTCTTATACTCAACTCTGTCTATTCCCCAGAATTGTAAATAAGTGAAGTATTGTTTTGAATAAAACTAACTGCCTAACTAATCATTTTTCACACCCATGGGCTGAGCTCACTGAGAACAATGTTTACGCAGCTTTGGTGCGTAGTACAAACTGAAACTCCCCTGTTTCTGGTCAACCCGTCTGCTTCTTTTTCTGTCAAGGATTGCGTTTAATTTGAATGATTGGACTTGTTTGTTCGAATGATTGAACACAGATGTGCAAAACAAACGCACATCGTTCTACTCAACCCCCTCGTGTAAACCATGTCCCATTCGCGTCACTATCGTCCATTGTAATTGCACCATCAAACAAAAATGACACAATGGGTTATGCGTTACCAATTACCTAATGGGCTCTATTTTGTTACGGTACGTTAGTCCGGCTAGTCAGTTTCACGAATAATGCCATTAACTGTTTGTCCGTATGTGTGAGCGTGTGTGGGTTCGTGTGTGTACACGTACATTCGTTTGTTACACTGACTCTGTTTCGTCAGCAAACAAATTGCAACGTTTACAGAATGACCTGCGAGTTGGCGGATAAGATTACTCCACAATCTTGATTCTGCTTATCTCTGTTCGTTAGAGGGTAGAAAACTCAAACTGAAACATCTTGCTCTGAAAAAACATGTGCTCTGTATCTAAGATTTGCTCAAAAATGCATTTTTAGTCAGTCATGATGAGTAAACAAGATTTGGCTGACAAAACTGGATTATCGGCTCAAGTCACTAAGACGACATTGGCCTATTTTAGATATGATTGACCAACCCGAGCTCAATTCACGCAGGTTTGAAGATTGTAATGATATGATTGAGTTAATTCTGACTTCAAAATTGTGAATGTCTACACCTGAAGTTCTGTCAACGTATAAGCTGGATACACCAACTTACTGGTACCAGTCGGATGAGATAGTTAGGAGAAAATCCTAAACTACTGACGCACATGTCAGTAGACACAACTGTAAATAACGTCTGACAATTTTGTTTGGCCGAATGATACTCACACATTGCCATATCACCTCTAGTTATTAAACAGTGTTTGGGACATCCACTCAGGCGTTGCGGGCACGGTTTTTCATCCGTTTGTGGCAGCTGACCTGATTGGTTTCCCCAACCTGGCTCACATGACTATTGATTTGTACATCGACCTCGGTGAGAATCATCCAGTTTTCATCGGTGCAGTTGATCTTGGCTGTATGTGCACATCGCCCAGCCGAACAAAACGAGCAGACCACATGTATGGTTGTTCGTGCACCTTGAATTGTTGGCCGGATAATTCGGTTTTCCTTGATTTGAAACCCTAGTTTGACTGGTTTTAGGTAGGGTAGCCCACCCTGTGCCCACGTTACTAATGCATTCGGGAAGAGGCCAGGGTTTGAGTCAACTACTGTGTTAGTCGGAATAGTTAAATCCAGTACAACCTCAGTTCTTTAATCTAAATCCGACTTCAATATTCATTCATAACAGCCTTATTCTGACATCTACTCGTCACACAAAGGTACACGTTGAACATCACTCAAATCTGATCGCAGGCTTCGCATTCACATAGACTTTCCAGCCAGTCTCTTTCGAAAAGAAGCACTAGACTCGAGTTTTGTTCTTGTTAGAACTTGTCAGTAGTGCATATCTTGCCACTGCCGAGACTAGAACTCCAGCAACGCTTTCATGAGGCAACCACGTTGACCACTACGCACTTGACCTTACATTAGGCACGACCGAATTATCATATGTGAACGCTCAACCACTTTCGCTTGTGAGTAATGATCAGGTTGCCCGATCGTCTCGATAGGAGACACAGTTACTGTCTGTTAACTCCAATCGATAACCCGCGATTAGGACTTTCCTAGACAGGTCGAAATCTCCGATCTCATTAAACCTGCTAAGCGATATTTTAGATTACTGGTGAGTAGTCGGGGATTTGGTTAATTTCAAGTTGAACATCACTCAACTTGAAATTAACCAAACCCCGACTAATCATTGGTACCACGAAAGTACATTAACTTTCTAACTGACTAATTCACGTTAGTAAACTTCACACGTACGACTTTGCGAAAGCTAGTCTATGGCACGAGTGCAGAATGTAAAGCTTCCTCACAGTTACACATGACAGAGGAATGCCGGCTCTCATCAACGTCACAGTCGTCATTCGTAGTATGCAGAAAGTTGTTTCATCACGAGATCGGTTAGGCAAATCATTTCGTCAGTGTTGAAAGACAAGGTGCATTGCTAAGCTACACAAAGCATGTGCTCAGTAAACAGTGAGGTAATTTGCATAGCACGGGTTTTGTCAACCAAAACAGTCACGAGTTACTGAGGGTATCACAAATTAGTTGATGAGGTCGTTGCTAATTCTCGTTAGGAGCAAGCGTTGAATAGTTTGTGATTCAATGATCACCGGTTCAGAGAATAGGTGATATTCACTTTATTATGTTATACATAAAATCTGTGATTTCCCCACCTCGGACAATACTGATGCATGTATATATCATCCATTGAACAAAGTTTCTAGGTACGATCCGCTTGTTTCTATCCGATGAACACTCAAGGTAGTTGACCAACCACCGATAATTAAAGATATATTGCTTGTTGCGTTCAAGAACATCAGATGTTGTTAACGGGAGTACAGACGGGAGTCGGCAGGATGGTTACCACATCTTCCATCAGTAGTATAGGGATGCGTGAATACTACTCACAAACGGCAGTGTATGAACGTCTAATTGCGGTAACTCGACCGCATCTAACTTGCGGTCAAGGGATTTAGACCAATACAATCGTCAGATAGTTACGACATCCTTGGTTGGTCTTGCCGTCTGAACAAGTTCCTTCATGGCTGACAGGTACAATCTAAATCTGGAAATACTTTCAGCAGCCAAAAGTTCATCATAAAAACAAAAAGTATGGCCAAATATCTGTGAACCTCTACTACGCAAAGTTCTCATCAATGGTTTTCATGGATAATCAACGTGGCCAATTGCTAGAATTTGACAGATCAATACTTGGTGTTTCGACCAAAGTCATTCCTGTGTGTAGCACTCTGTCTTTAGAACTTTAACAAAGTGAATATTATTAATAATAATGGGCATCTTTTGTGTTATCCATGAAATTGCAAGGTTATTGAAATTAGTTAAGATAAGGTACGCTTCCACCATACATATAACCAGTAGGTGTCAGCGTTAACACTAAAGTAACTCGGCCTTGCCAGCTGTACTGAGAAACCTGTGCATATTGATTCATTTCGCCCGACAAAAACATCCATACTCGGATAGAATGCAGTGAGATGCATGCGAATCAGTTGTAACAGTCAGAACTTTTAGTCAATATACTTTGTTATCCATTGCACGTTTTTACTCATGGTAAAGTTGAACTACAAGAAAGAGTGACGTAAAAATATCCAAAGGAAATTATGCACTTTCTCAACAGATTCGTTTTACACTAACTGTCACCTTGACTAGTAACAGCCAAGCACACTAGTAGCCTGAAACGCCCTCTGGCAGAACAGTGCATAGTTAATTACACGTTTGTATCTGCATGAAGCTTCCTGACTTTCCATCGATTTTGTCTAGTTGTACCTATCTATTGGTCTGCTTCTTCATTGACTACTGTCACGAACAACGGCAAGTGTGGAACCACAGTACCCATTGGTATGTCTGAAAACTGATCACAGTGATAAGTACTATGGTTACAAAGGTTAAGTATTGTGTATGGAGTTTGGTATTAATTCTCGTACACTTCACTTCTTTGTAGGTCGAATGCAACATGACGATTAGTGTGACTTCTTTCAAAGTGACCATGTGGCTTACTAATGTGGATGAATCAACTTTTAGACATGCGTATGTGATCCTGCTAGCGTGAGTGCGCTCACTCAACAAAAATGACACCCAGAATTCGACTCACGTGTAGAGGGAAAATATCATGATCTGCGAATCAGATCTAATCAGTGGCTAAAACCTAAACGGAATGGTTTTATCTTATCAGCCCTAATATATGAGTGTAACAATCGGATGAGTGAG
>LOND01002894.1:35085-46182 GCA_014220965.1 Paragonimus kellicotti | reverse complement strand
CCCTAAAGCGTAATGAATCAGCATAATTGGACATTTCTAATTCTAAAATATTTTAGAATTGGAAATCGCAATTGCGATTACTGTAAGAGATGACAGAATGCCAACTCATAACCAAACTCATCGATATATTTTTGGTGGACAAACTGGGCTGAAGTATGGGAATAAAGCGCCGACAGTATGTTCACATACTTAGTCGGTACACCCCTGCGTTTAAGCGACTCTAAAAGTGTAGATCGATCCACCGAATCGAACGCATCTTTCTAGGAAAATGGCGATTGTTGGCCGGCGGTACACATGACGCTGCTCCAGAATTTGACGAAGGGTAAAAATGTGATCTATACAACCCCGCCCAGGGCGAAACCCTGCCTGTTCTTCCCTAATGTTTCACTTCCCGAACTGCAGTGATTCGAAGAAGTAGAATAGATACAGGAGCCCTTGAAATGACTGGGGTAAAGCTTATTCCTCAGGGGTTCCATTCTTGAATATGGGAACCAACATCATGTGACACCAGCATGAAGGGATGGTCTCCGTCGTCCATACAACGTTGAAACAACCGAGTCAAGGCCTCTACTAACGCCTCTCCACCTTCTTTGAAAAGTGCCGGCATGAGATCATCTGGACCAGCAGCCCTATTACGATTGAGAGCCGAGATGCAGTTACGGATCTTAGTCTCAGTGGGTGGTTTCAAATCTACCGACCAGGGTGCTACATCACAAGTTTGTGGCGGCAACACAATAGAAGCAGCAGGCCAACTAAATTGACCCTCAAAGTGTTCTGCCCAACGCTCTAACCTTCTGGACTTATTACAGATTAGTGTACCATCTACCTCGCTGATAGCTTCACTGACCGACGGTCGCCTGGGACCAGTGGCACGGATCAGCTTAAACAGTTTACCGGTTCCCTGAGGCAAAAGCGGTTTCCATTTCCTTAACTTTTTCCACTAACCAAGCCTCACGATCAGCCTTTAGACTACGTTTCAGTTTGTTGGAACCGGCTCAACAGAATAATACCCAGTCTGTACTCACTATCGAAAACCAATCGACAATGAAAAAACAAGACTCAGCGCGTTGACCCTCGTGTATTAGTATCGACCCTGGAAAATAGAGTGTACAGAGAAAGCACGTCAAGCTAGCGAGGCACGGAGCGAGTTGTGTTTTTAGCCCCGGGACGGATATTACAAAAGGGATGGCTTGACTAAAACAAAAGTAGGTAAAAAACCAAAATCATCAAAAGTGTACAGGTGAATGCGACTATCAAAAATATCATTTATTATAGTCGCTACAAGTTTCGTGTTGAGATCTCTTCTGGACTTGTTATGTGGACCTACCAGAAGGAACCTTCCATCTGGATTCTAACAACTCCAAGGATACTGCTGGATGTTGTGCGTGGTATTCCGTTGCCAATAATGAGTATATCACACCGCTATGGTGCAACTATTTGAGAATGCCATAATGGAAAAACTGTCGTGAGATGTGAAGACAAAAACCATAGAAGCACTTCAAGAATCAGCAACCACAAGACGTCAAGTGAACCATAAGGTTGACGTATTTCTACTCTTCTACCCCAGGTCATCTATTAGACAGTGCAACTACTGGTTGGTAGGTAAACTGCTGTACTTCTTTTGACAACAGGCAAAAGGAATTCATGATGCTCCAAAATTTGTCAGTCATCACTGACGCCACATAATATCGATTACACAGCAAGGTGTCAGCCAAAGACTGTTGAAAATGCTTCTTACGGTATTTTATTCTCGTGGAAGGCTCTTCTCAACAAGCTGCTTTGAAAATTTTGAAATTTTATGTAAGCTATGATTATTCTGCGACAATCTACTGACACCAAGTTTCAGTAGAATGGCGTAAACATACCAGATATTTTTTACGAACAGAATATTGCTGAACTTAACCTCATTCTGACTAACTGGAATGTGTTCTTGTTTTTGTCGTTAAATTTACTGTCGGTTTTGCGTATACCTCCAACTTATACCGACTTCGATTGCACACGTCGGTAGATCGTGAAAGCTTAAGTGACCGTACAGTTTGGAGAGGCACTGACGTTGTACGCAACGTAAGTCTTCGTCTTATAGTCACTTCTACAACCTTCTATGAATGCATGCAACAGTCGTTCATTTAGAAAAATTACAAGACTTTATCGTATTAACACAAACTATTTCACTATCTTACTTTTTCTAGTTCACTTAATAATGCCGGCACCACAACTGTTTAACCCTCGTGTTTCAAGATCCTAAAATGTTTCATCAAAAATAACAGTTTTCATTCAAGATGATTTGTTGTGTCTTCAGGTGGATATGTAAGGATAATCTAGTATAAATTTTAGCAAACATTGCCAGTTTCCCTTCCACATGCATACAAAAAATCAATCAGTGATCAGTGTGTAGTGGACAAGTGGGTATGCGCTAGACCTTCGTCCACTAACAATTTGAAACGCTTTCCTGAAGAGCAATCGAAACGTAGTCCCAACAGGCATCGAACTAGAGAACGCAGTGGGGTTCTGGAAACAAACTGCTTATTTATAGCAATGTTTGGAAATACTATAAGTAATTAGCTCTAGCCTAGTCTGGGACCAACGACATCAACTAAGAGAAGAAAGAAAAGAAACACGAGATGAGCTACAGCCCAGTCGGCAACACTTAAAAGTCTGCGAAGGGAAAATGTTTGTAGAACCTTCGAGCGCATTTAACAACGCACGAAAAGTTTCGGGTTAAACGACCTTGAAGAATGGAATAGTAGATGAGTCGTTAGGGAAAGGAGCAAACGTTCACTGCGTGCAATTAGTTGCACGACTGAAGAAAGTGGCACTGAGTTCATATCAGGCCTCCTATAGCAGGCGTACACAGAATCATGCGTACAGAACAAACAAGCGGGAAAACATGGTTGCAGCCGGGATCCTTAGAGAAGCCAAATGACCGCTGGTCACTTCCATTGTGACCATGCCAGTGGATGAAGTCTATCCATAAAAATGAAAAACAATTCGTGTCATTTAAGTTTACACTTGAATGCTGACTAAAATGTTTGTACAGCAGACGAGTTGTTTTCTCGGAGACATGGGGAAAGTTATCATGAACAGCTAATTGGAGTTCAATAAAGAAAGTCGTGTTAATACTGAGTGGAAGGGTTAATGGTTCAGGGTTTGCAAAATGCAACCTTGTCTACGCCTTCTTGTCGTGTTGATGAGTAAAACTATGTCATATAATTTGTCTTCCACTTAACACAGGAAAAATGCATTTGGCAAAAATGCAGAGATAAAGCATATTCTTTTGAAAAGTTAACGAGTTTGGAAATAAAACAGAAGACGACAATTGTAACGATAGAAATCCTAATCTTAATAGCTGTATTCACCAAATTATGGAAAAAACATGAGCACAGTTGGCCTGAGGTCGGCATTTTCGATCTTCGTTTCGATTCTTCGTTGACTCATTTTCAGATTTGATTGAGCCTCAGCTACACCAGTCAACCAAAATGATGGAACCACTTTTAAGCAAACTCCCCGATACGCTTTTTGTACATCCGGCTCCATTTATTAGGAGCTGTGGAGCTTTCAATCCTTAGGATTGGTTGTATCAAACCGTGGTCAGATTTACCAAAGGAATTCCAACTTCGACATTGCCTATATGTTTCGAGCTCTTCGTGATTACCAAGTCCAGCACCATGGTTGTTCAACCAGATCTGCGTCGTGCATGCCGGCCGCTATGCTGCACTACTGATTTGGTATCAGGAAGTCTGGATAGTGCCCCTCCGTCGTGTTCCGAATACCCATTCAAGCAACTTACGAAGTCACTTCGTGTTAATTCAGTTCAATGTGATTCATTTCATGTCTGATGTATCCCTGACCGCTACACTTGTTGACAGTATGGTGCACGTGAACTCCTGCAAACTGCAAGTGCTTTAAACTTCTGGCAGATTTTTGCCCGTGAACGGTTCCATGAACAACATCCTTGGCTGGACAAAAGGTGAGATATGAGTTGTAGTCGTGTTTACACAGTGATGCACGTTATCAAGTTCTTAACGTAGATTGAACGAACCGAGACGATGGGTCGAAAATTATGCAGTAAGTTAGCAACGGATATATCGCTTCTACACAAAATTGACGCACGAGTTGTCTAAGAATAAGACGGAACGGCAGTACAGAATCCTCGTTACAGAGAATGTACTAGTGGTTCCACACAACGCTAAACACATTACCAGCACGAAAAAATAGGAGGGGGTTGGAGACCAATCGTCGGCGAACAGTCAAACCAACGGTGTGCGGTTACTCCATTTGCCCCAACATCGGGACATGACATGCAAACAAACAATCGGACGATATATATCAGACAAACTGTATCATTAATTTCATTGTACAGTTGTCGAATTTGTTGGAAACTTCTTCCCAGTTGCTTCTGACGCCCAAATTTTGTAGTTGGCACTTTTGTATTTACACCCTCTCAATTTTACAACTTGATCGAAAATACTCAATCGTAAAACTTGTTTTGCTGGTTAGCAAGTAATCGTATTTGTTTTTATTTTCCGTGCTTCAGAGAGACAAACGTCAAAGGGACTGATGCGCTAACTTCGTGTATCCATTCCGTAATTTTTATTTTTCCAGCNTGGACGACGAAGACCATCCCTTCATGCTGGTGTCACATGATGTTGGTTCCCATATTCAAGAATGGAACCCCTGAGGAATAAGCTTTACCCCAGTCATTTCAAGGGTTCTAGCATCAATTATACTTCGTCGACTCACTGCAGTTCGGGAAGTAAACATTAGGGAAGAACAGGCAGGGTTTCGCCCTGGGCGGGGTTGTATAGATCACATTTTTACCCTTCGTCAAATTCTGGAGCAGCGTCATGTGTACCGCCGGCCAACAATCGCCGTATTTCTCGACTATAAAGGTGCGTTTCGATTCGGTGGACCGATCTACACTTTTAGAGTCGCTTAAACGCAGGGGTGTACCGACTAAGTATGTGAACATACTGTCGGCGCTTTATTCCCATACTTCAGCTCAGTTTGTCCACCAAAAATATATCGATGAGTTTGGTTATGAGTTGGCATTCTGTCATCTCTTACAGTAATCGCAATTGCGATTTCCAATTCTAAAATATTTTAGAATTAGAAATGTCCAATTATGCTGATTCATTACGCTTTAGGGTAACTGTCGCATATGCGACATATGAATCAGCACAATTTAATGTGACTAGTAAGCTACTCCAATAAAATTACTTACTTGTCGGAATTTAGCAGTAACTACATTTATTTGTCGTCTGTGGGAATCAGTCTGGTCAAACTTGCGGAAAGTAACATTTCCGGATGAGCAGTAACTGTTGGGAGTGACTTCTGCGGTATCCATCTTACAAGCTGCAGAACAACGAATGAACGGCTACAAAGGTATCCAAAATCGTTATATGTGGAGACCTACTTTTACCTTGTGAATTGAAATAGAATTTCTTTTACGATATTTGTAAATGTCAGTGAAGCCCACTCGACCGAATGGGACTTTACTAGGACACAATTTATGAACGACGTCTTCTTGAAATTTGAGTAACGCCAATGCATTGCCAGATTTATTTCGTAAAATTGAACATCGTTTCGTCATTATATGTTATCGTGCAACGTTTAAAAATGGCTTTGAGAAAATTTCTATGCCAATATATTTTTTAGTATGTTTAAATAAAGCCAGTTCACAAGACTTGATGCGAACGTCAGTTGCTTGCGACTGCCTAAGCTTTAAAACTACAAAGACCTCATCGTGCTGCAACAATAGAGAAGGACATTGCTTCACATCATTTTTGTCGGGAAGAGCCGATACCGCGTTGTAGATTTCTTATTTTTGTTTAATAACGATGTTTCACAATCGTACAACAATGTTTCTGCATCAACTTTGTATACTGTTCAAATTGATAGAGATGCCCCTCGATTGCACTACAAAAATTTTATGCGCATCGGTCTGCTCTTCATTCTGTTGCGTAGTCGCTCGACGATATTGCACGGAACTATCACACGATTTTTGGCTCCGCCGTACTACGAACATCGTCGCAGCTCCAATCGCGCGTCAGCAGCTCACGGTAACTCCGTAGTATCATCACTTTCGGGTCACTTATAATTCAAAATATTGTGGTGGTCATCTTGTACACCCGTGAATACCTTCTATGAGTCAACGCTTTTGATGATCGTAACTTGCTGGAGCGCGATAACTATTCTGTTGCATTTGTCCATTTTGTTGTCATCGGCAGTCTAGTGAGATAGGCCTGCATTTACTCAGGCTAGTCAGTAACTCCTTCTTGACCACAACAGGGTGACGTGTGCTTGGAAACACCGTCGGCTGATATTCATGGGGAAGCATCCAGATTAACGGGCCTGGAAACGTGCGTTTTCCCGGTGGACTGGGTTCTGTATTTTGGCTGACTACGTGATCAGGTATAGCTGAGTATTCGTGTGGGCTCAGTAGGAACAACTTTTAAGGATACTGTACTGCGATAAACGGACAAACAGGGTTCACAATAACAGCTTCCAATTAGACCAGATTATCAGCTTCCCATGCCTTTCAGATGGTTTCGTCGGATAATGTCTTTTTTGAAAGAGCGGCATAAACGAAAAACAGAAGTGAATAGGTGAGATTTGTAATCAACAGGCTAGGAGCCAGTGAGTTATCATGCACATCAATCATATTTCACACTTCGGGTGAGGAAAGATTAAACACAGCAAGTTCCTACCAATCAGACAGACAACAAGCAGACGAGCAACAAACAAACCGGAGGCGAGCTTATGACACAGTTACCCGCTTGAAATGGAACACTCGCTAAGGGCGACAATGGGAGCCTCAGCGTTTGCTTGTGGGCAAATCTTCTTGACATGCTTACATAATCACAAATAACGGAGTACTGGACACCAACGCCACTGTTTCCGGTAGCCAGTTCCGCAGGCAACAAAACACATAGAAAAGCAATACTGGCTACACTGAACACATGGACACTGTTGGTTTTAAACCTAGACAAGTGGCTATGTAGGTTGCGCGTGGAAGCAATTGCAGGTATGTGCCGATCTGTGTGGAACTGTTCGTAAAGAATGTTGTAAAGAAATATAGCCTCTCTGAGCTCACCGATATTCAGGACTAAACAGGTTTTGTGGGGGGATCCATCGGAACGGGATTTTTTAAGCAACCCGTGTCGGTGTTTTCGGCCCAACGTTGAAGTTCTTCTAACATATCAATATCCCATCTCAAGAACGGGTCATAGGTCTAAGAATGAACCCTCAGATGGAGGCGGGCATAAATGGCGAACACCTCCAAAAGTCTTGTTAGTCAACTGATCTAGTAAATGACCGGGGAGGTTCATCCTGTAAGTTACCATGTGGTGGAGCATGCTACGGTGAGCGGAATGCGTCAGGTCGTTAGTAAGGAATTTTCTTCGTTCGGGCACTTCATTTACTCGGTGTCACCCAACAAATAACTGACATGGCGATCCCATCAACTGGTAAAGGGGATTAGTGCCAACGCTGGTGCACCGTAACCCTCTTTCAAGCTCATAACGGCAGGAACTAGGGCTAACGTTAGTGAATTGCAAAACTCCAAAAGAACACTCGGACAGAACGGATGCAAGCACATTGAGAAGTGGAAGAATTGTATATTCCTTAAAGGGCCATGCAAAGAAGCATCACACAGCAACAACAGAAGCACAGAGGACAGTACAAACAACAAGGACAATTGGCCAGAATACAGCTGAGAACATACGCACATACTCCTTGGCCTGATTAATCTAACTTTTCACGCAAGCTCCGAAAAGTGCCAGCCAGCGTTATCCAAGCTCACGCTTGAAGTTAACTGCTGCAGTGATTAAGATCAAATCCGTTGGCAGATGGTTCCTTGCATTCATCACTCTACCTGGAAAGAACTGAGTTCCATAAATTGTATTGACCCGAGACTTAACTGGCAGGAACTCACGTCCCGGAGAGCTACGTAACCACTATTGATTCGTTCTCTAATGACTTAACTTTACAACGGGTTACGCATGACCTGGCGGTGAAAAGAATGCCTCTCTCAACATCCAACAACAGAGAAAATAACGTCTTTGAAAAGCTTAATGAGGAGAAGCTAGTGAAAACTGGATTTAAAACAGTGTACCGATTTTCCAAGCTCAATCGCGTGGGAATCCGACTCAAACCTATCCCTCCCAAGTGTGCACCCTTACATATTCTACTTCTCCTGCTTTTGACCATTAACTGGAACTTGGCCCAGACGTTTTCGTTTCATCGTGTCAGCCTGATAGTTGTGCGAATAGCCAGTTGCCGAATACTGTTGTTTGCTTGAGTGGTGCGTGCATCACCTTTTTGGAGCTCGGCTCGTCCCCATTGTTTTGAACTTGTTGACTGCTCAGGAGAACTCTGTTGGGTATGAATGACATATTATGTGATTATAGCTCATCTCTAGCAACAAACTGCAATACGTTTCTCAGGAACGATCTATCGAACAAAACTGTCAAGGTTGCCTTATTATTTTCTTTGATAAGTCGTTTGGTGGTGCTATGGAACTGCGATTCAATTGTGTCCTGATTAATTCAGACCGTTGGTTTATCGCTAGGCATTGTCCGAAGTGTTCGTCGTGAATGAGTGTGCAAGAAAATGTCTTGTGACGTCGCTTGTGTGAAACATCCTCAAAAAGTCAATAAAGAATGTGCCCTACGACGAAATGGGCAACTAGTCAACGCCCACTGATGGGAGGACGATAAAACAAAACTTAATTCACTCGTACAAATGGTAGTTGGCTGGTCGGAACAAAAAGGTTGTTTGTTCACCGAGAAATAATTGGAATTAGCAGTTATTCGAGGAAATATACCGAAGTTGAATGGTCAATTATGGCATCTCGAATTTTACAGAGCTCAAACTGAATAACAGTAAAGGAAATGATAGCAGTTGCTGAGGCAGCAGTAAATACGGTCAATACAGTTTGGTTAGGGAAAACGAGGAGGCATGAGGCCTTTTTCAACGTTAGGCAAACCAGACACCGCAATCTGACATGTAGCCCAACAGACCTTGATAAATTCAACACACACTGCAGGCAAACAGATGTTCTGTAGAAGACGGTGCTCCCAGGTGCTTGAACTTCTTCATAAGAATACACCTTCAGAACTGTCGCTTGAAAGTGGAAAAGTTAAAACATTCAATTCGGCCCGGATTATCTATTTCCGCGAGTTCCACGAATAACCCCGTGAATCTGCGCCAGACTCTTCAGACCGCCTGCCTATCACTTGCTAGGTGCAGCGACCACACCTGGATGCAGTACTCTAAATGCAGCCGTACGTAGGCATTGTATGAAAGAATTTCAACATAAGGTTCGTTTGATGACATGGCCTTCTTCGGTCGCCACGTCCCTTTGATTGGCCTTCCTAATAGCACCTTCACATTGTGGGAGTTCTTTCAAGCTTGCGATTAGTCAAGTCCTCAAGACTTTCACTTCTTTAACCCGTTCTTCGTCCTTGATTCCACTATGTTCCCCTATGTGCCCACCTACATCTTTTACTAAAGCTTATAGCAACTGCTAACGCTTGCTAAAATTGAGTGGTAGCCCCCATCTTATTGTCTATTGATTTGTTTCTTCCAGGACTTATTGTATGAAATTTTCCGTTGGGCAACCAGTAAGCGTGTAGAAAGACGACTTGGCCCTCGCGTTGGACGGATGACGTAAATTAGAGAAGAGTGAGAGGCCCAAAACTTACCTTTGAATAACTCTGCTGTCAGCGGCCGCAGGATTGAACTTCGCCCAATGTTTTGACGGGGACCCCGGATCGACGATATTAGCTAGCCTCGGGTATATAGTTCAAAAATAGTGGGTTATACTAGACGGGAAAGTGCAGCGTGAGCGCCGTAAATGCCGGCGAAGGCCTACCGATAGGTTTAATAGGTTAAGTAGATTTGTTGCAGATCCAGGAACTCTTTGAATTTCAGATGATTGTTTCTGAATCTTGCGGAAGTAGTCGTGCGTTCGGACGTCTGGCCTTTGGTCGCCACAGCTGTCACATCAAGTCAGTGGTAACTAGTTCAAGGACCAGCAAATTTCTCATAAAGTTTCCAATAGAATGGTATGTAAAGAATACTCGCCGCGTGTCTTGAATAAAAAATTAAATGGGGTAAAGGAATTGAACAAGCCAAATTGGGCCACAGTATCCAGGGCTGATGCAGTTTTCATACGACTTAGACCACCAAAAAATATGCATATACATAACAAAAACGGAAATTGCTACAGATGAATACAGGATTTTCTTTTAAAGTAATAACGACATTAACAATGAAAGTTGTAAAAACGATGGAGAGAAGGTGACCACAGGGGTACTTCACACACTTGGGTCTATTGGTATGCACAATGCGAAGCATGACCACTGCCGAATAGTTGTTTGAGCTCGTCCGGAGATTCCACCGTAACAGCTATCTCGGGTAGATCTCCTTAATAACCATAGTTACGTCTACTGTGTCGCCTTTCTAACTTTAGTGCGTGCTTTCTCAGATCTGGTTTGTTAGAACTGGCACGTAGTTGCTGCGGGGCTCAGGAGTATACACAATTTCGTGGACATTTGCCATGCCCAAAGAAGATGGCGATGTTCTAGAGTGAACACGTTCAGTTCCTCGGGTTTCTAGATGCAAGACAATGCTCTAATTCCTGGCACTGATTTGTTCTTCTTCTTTGAACGTTCTCAACCATCTTAACTTTCTGACCAACAGAGTGGAACAAACTTGCCTGTTCAGTCTGAGATGTGCACTTATTGAGCTGAAGAATAAACGGGAGAAACAAATAGACCTTATACGGACTAAGTTGCCCCCAACTAGGCGCATAGAACTACTAGCTATACGTGTTAGTAACCTGGTACTTTCAGAAGCGCCCAGGTCTCCTTAAACGAGATTGTATAGATCACGTTGCTGGGAAACCAACCGAAGGGGGACGTTTGGCACTTTGGGGACGTGAAAGGTTGTGCATTTTTCTGTTAAACAGCAGATAGTTTTCTGTCCCCCAGGGACATGGTTCATTCATGTCATCCTGGACTATGTCAACAATCTCCGATATCCCCGCTGTTATCCAACTCTTCACATTACCAGTATAAATCACGCATTCACATT
>LOND01002893.1:6710-50353 GCA_014220965.1 Paragonimus kellicotti | reverse complement strand
GCTACGGAAAAATGTTGAAATAAATCGGCTTCGGCTAGGGAGTACAGGAATTCCTAAATCCGGCGAACAATGAGGCAACGCCAGCGTAGGCTTCTTCGATTGTTCGAAAACGTCAAAAAGTTGAACATTGCGCAACCGTTCGGTCAATACGAGGCTTCTAACGTCCATTCATGCGGAAATTCTCCTTGCATAACGGATGTTTGCAAGAGATTGTACAATCTCACGTGTTAAACGGGGAGATGCGGAGTGATCACCCAACCAGCACGACCGTCCTATGAGTGTCCTATGAGCTCCTGACTGAACATTCTTAGGTCACTCATAGGACGATCAGAAAAAATTTCCGCGTAGCACGCTTATACGCATTTTCGATTTCCGCACGTAATTTAGCGATTATACATAGGACAGGTAATTCGGCACACTTCCACCAACGTAACCACCCCGACCTATCGTTAAATGACGGAAAGCGTCAGACAGAGAAAGAAGACAGCATTTACTGTGACTGTATTAAATTGAAAAAGTACAAGAATCTTATGATCATGGATAGTCCGTGTCCTCGTTCATGGATCCATTGTGCCGGTGTGATCTTTTACTCGGCAACCACGCATGCGCGTGTTCCCTGAGTGTCCTATGAAAGTCGGAAATGATATCATGAGACATAATACTACAAGTTTTATGGTGGGTTTGAAATTCAATATCTTCGTAAATAACTGAGATAGAGAAAAAGCGGAGCACAACAATCAAACAGTATTCCTTTTAAGCATTTCAATAATGCTGATTTATAATTGAAGTGCGCATCGACCTGTGTAATCTGCCGTAGACAACTCTCAATAAATGTATGTGAATAGTGGCTAAAACGCACCATCACATCTGTCGCTATCCTCCTCTTCACCTTCATGAAGATTTTCCAAGTTGTACATCTCCGCAAGACGGCAGACATTTGATAGCGGAGCCCAGAGCCTTTCCATGATGCGATGCGAAATTCCCGGCAGGAAGTGTTCAAGTCAAGATGGAAAAACCATCGGTCAATCTATGTCACTATTTTTCCACAATGTGTAAAACTACTCGTATGAAATTTACTCCACAGCTACGTACCTGACTTTCCGTCTGGAGAATTTTATTGTGACCGTCCCGCAGGACACCATCGGATAGCTATAGACAGTCGATCATATATGAGTGTCCATGTGCCGGCTGCACATGTACTATATAAATAATGTATACGTAAATTTTCCTGAGAAAGGTTTACGCGATATAACTTTTTTTCTTTCAATGAAGTACATAATATCGGCAGGTAATTGTTATAGTGTCCATGTGTACCGTGTAATCAGCCTGCTTCTAGAAATATCACGTGACAATCAGAATTCATACGAAGTTTTGATATTAGATTTTTTATAGAGCGAATAGTTGAACTAGAGTCTATATTTCATAGCGCGAAACTGTTATTAGTGTTTAAGAAGTTAGTGTTTGAGCAGCGAGAGATTAGCACGGATTAATCAGTGGTTAATGGCACGATATGTGGAGGGAAAACTGGGCCAGGTAATCTCAGTTTCATGGAAAGTTTTCGTATGCTAAGCATAAACCCAGAATATCGGATATCAGCAAATGTAACCTGAGGGGTTCATCAAGAACGGGCAAAAAACAGGTGACGCTCTCAACGCTCATCGTATAGAAAACACCGTCAGATTGAGCGGATAATAGTACACCACTTGGTCGCGACATTGCAATAAAGACACAGCACTTCCAATACCAAGTCCTCCGCCTCCTTCCGGGTTGGTGAGAGAGAGTAGTGGGAATGGTGGTTGGGGGGCATTATGTGCATGTCGCGACAAATGGTGTACAGGACACGCCACGAGGCGTGCAACAGATTGCGGGAGAGAACCAGTGGTGGCCCGTGCTGGTGAGTGAACAACACCCGCAGGTGACAGTTGCGGAGTACCGATGAGTGCTGGGTGGAGGTGACAGCAGTAACGAAAACTGTGTGCCAAGACAACGAAGAAAAAGACTGGCCACGGTGACCGTCACATGAGTGGCATGAAAAACTGCAGAAGCCGGCTGAGCTCCCGCACATGTCGCCTCAACACAACTACGTCGTGAAACATGAACAGGGTGCGCGCTGAGTGAAAAGTAGAAGGACGCGAGGCGGCAACTAAGGGCGCTCTAGAAAACCAAGCTGAAGAGCAAAAACGGCGGAGGGAAAGTCGAGGGCACGAGTAACGGTCGACAAGCAGGGGGCCGCCTGAATGACACGGACACAGGAAACACTGATTACAATGGACCCGGGCGGAAGTAGGGGAACGGGCAGAAAGAAAAAAGGGGGGAGGGGGAAGAGGAGAGAGAGAAAGCGTAGTATGTGTGAAAGCTGTTTGACAGGTTAGTGTTTTGATAAACGTCGTTTGAGTTCAAGGCTATAGTTAGCGTGGATCAGAGCAGGTGAGATATCTGCTGGGGCAACCTCGTCGCTCAGACAAAGAAATATAACAAACCATATCCGAGTGAGCATCAAGGACAGTGCCCATCCAGTGTAGTGGCGACCACGTCGAGTAGGTAACTATGTCAAATAACAGCGGAATCCTTCGAAGGTGCGTCTGCACGCATTTCCCGGCATCACCTTGAAATATTTGAAACATCGCCCCCCACATATGCTTGTATAAGAAAAATCAGTGTAACATCTCATCTTTTGGACCGAATCTGTTGAATGAGCAGACAATTTCTTTTCCTGGTGTGTGCATCAAACTTTCGTAAACCGCAGCCCATTTCTCTTTGATCATGCTTTTTTTGTCGGCAGACTTCATGTGTGTCTTATGATGTAACCATTTGTTGATTTGTAACGCCTGTAATTATCTGTCATGATCGCTCACATCCGAGCGTGTATCTCACGAATGCGTTGAGAAATATACATTATTAGATCCTGCGTGGGTGGAATGGTATACTTATCAAGGACTGTTACACTATTCAGAACGAGGTGATCACGGCATGGAAGCCAGTCCCCTAATGTTTGCGAAACAAATGCAGTGTTGAGGCCCAAGAACTATCGGGAGGGTGAATGATCCCGAGTTCGAGCGTGTATTGGAACTCTGTCCTAAAGACTGTAAGCTTTCCAGGGGCCAACCCGCGGGGCCTATTTGATAGGACGGCCCTTTTGTACGTATGTGGTGTGTTACATTGAAGGGCACGGCGGGCACGGCATCCTACGCGGGAAAATATTCTGGAACTGTTGAAAAGTTCCGCAAAAGACGATGGAGCAGTCAGTGTCGCGTAAATAGGACCGGTGGCTGCGACTATCGTACGATTGTCGTTAACACTCGGGTGCCTGATGGCATCCATTGGCTTCCGTCGTTGCGTATCAACTGGAAGGTCGAAGTGCCGGAGGAAATCGATACTGATCATGGCAATTGGACAACGACAGCAAGGAAAATCCAACGAAGGTTTCACCGGAGGCCCAAATCTAACATTGGTGAACGCTGGCCAAATGTCGAGATAACGGTGCCATCGGCGGCACGGGGATGAGGAGCGCCTGACTGGGGTGCCTCGTGGGAGCATGTTGGACTACGGTAAACCGCGCTCCGATATTCACCATCGATACGGTCCTTGCGAAGCGATCCCGAGCAAACATAAAGCGGCTGAGAATGGATGCGACGGCGACGTCCATCGCCACTGCGCATCGACGGTCTGGTTCTTCTGAAACGGTGAGAAAAAAGCAAGGGGTTTTATATCTAATGGCTTTAGCACCGCATCGTACATAGTATCAGCATGAACTTTCACGGATCTGTGAGTTATGTCGACGGGGCGACCTGTTGGCACGAAGAGGCCGCGGGCATCATTTTCGGAGAAGGCCAATCATTATATCGTTTATATCCCTGCGTAAAGCAGCTATTCCCGCACATATGACCTTGATATTTGCTGGGTCAGTTGAGTGAGAAATTACAGATCGATTCGCAGCTGGGGTCGTCAAAATGACACTTTTTCTGGGGTTGTTGGAATTGTACAGAAATGGCTGGAAACGCTCGACCACTTGGTCGGCGATTTTGGAAGCTTCTGATAATGGTGGCTAGGGGACCACGAACGCAATAGCCTGGACAGTCTCGTGCAGTCTCTGCATCCATTATACTCCTGCCAGCGATCCGCCTATCTGGAGCCACCAAGAACTTGCTGCATTCTACGAAGCAGCGCAGAGGATCGCCTGTCTCCCAGCTGTGATCCACTGAAAAGCTGCCATGAGCGGGTCTTCTCCGATGGGGTTACCCGCTTAACAATGGCCTCCTTGAGGGTGTCGTAGCGATGTTCCGCAGGCTGAATAGGGAAGACGTCGCGCAATTGCACTGTGACCTCTTTCGGAAACCTGGACACTAGCTGACTGAACTTCGCCTGGTCAGACGAAATTTAGTCGTCCACAAACTCGGCCTCAGGGTGAACAAACCACAGTAGAGGGTCCATCTCCAAGGATGGAGGAACTGCTTGGGTGACTGCGCCTACACCATGCAAATCTGAGGGCTTTGTATCTTCGCCAGACATGGTAAACACTTGCTAGCTTGAAATATGCAAACATGGGAATATTGAGTGAGCTGACAATTATGAAAATTTGGTCTGACCAACTATGTAAAACAATACGATGTGGTCAGTAAGGACAATAAAAAGCCGTACAAAAAAATTACACCACATGATTTAATTCTCTTCTACGGAGGCAGATCCCTGAGGAACAATGGAGTGACGGTTGGGTTCGCACCCAGATAACTCCGCCACCCCACCGTTCTAAAAGCGAGATAACACTGGGACACGCAACAATCACCCCAACACCGGCACCGCGACTGTCCCACCCTGACCCTACCACGTGGTCGCTCTCCCCACCAAGACTCCACCACCACCACCACGACCCCAACATAACCCCTTATCCACCCCATTGGGACCTCACCTCCAACCCACCCTTACACTGTCGCACAATAATGCGCCTCACCATCGCTCGTTTGTCGTGGAAGACAAATATAACTGTACGAGAGAAACCGAACAATGAAAGTGATCTGGAAAATACGCACATACATGAACAACGTTACAGTAAAAGAATGGTGACAAAGTTGCACAAGAAAAACAATCTATGTGAAATAAGAATAATTCAGTCTGCAAGGGAAAAGGGTGCTTGAACTTGTCGTTCCAAGTGTAATGTCACGATAAGTGCCTTACCAGAGTGTCTTCAGAACACCTTCTAGTTCGCCATCTTGCAACTCAACTGCCCCTAGACCCCTTCAGCCAAGTTAGGCTGATCGCGGATAGCAATAAGCCGTCACTCGCCTCAGCGCCTACCCTCGTGTAGATACGGAGTGAGTATGAAACGAAGAGAACACTCTACCCCTCATAGTAGCCAGCGTCTCACTGTCCCTGAAAGAAATTTTATGTTAAATATCCGCATAATTCATTTGTTTTGCGAATGCCGGATGGAGGACGGCTTGCATCATTTGGGTAACCGGTCCACTCAGAGCTGACATCATGCGGCTAGTAAAACGCATTCGCCTACGGAAATGGTCGGTTATCAACAATGGAGCTTGTCGGTTGTTTCGCGTCGCCATCTTTTCTAAACGCAAATTTCATCCGACTCCAGTCGTAGGATAACACGATCGGGAGAGAGCGTACCACATCGACGTGCGGCTCCACGCACTGAGACGTGGGCGCTGTATTGTCAGGTGACTGTTTCAGCAATCTACGTAGTTCCAAAATGTTTGCGGTCAAGAAGGTTAACAGCCCATTCATTTGGTCCAGAACAGCTGACACACTATAATTAACGAAATGAATGAACGCTCACCGGCACCGATGACGACGTTATCGATTGTATTTGTAGCTTCCATTGTCGAAGTATTTCCCAAATTGGCCGGTGGGGGATTGGAGAATGCCGCTGTATTTCGGGCTGCACCGTGTTGATAGAGGAAGGCTGAATTGTAGAAGACGGAGGGGGAAACGCAGATGACGGTGATGAGGAAAAGAACAGGAGCTGGGCTTTTTTTCCTGAAAACAAAATTGCATTACATCGATGGAATAACACTTGAGAGGCTTCTATGAGGAACTGATACACATGGTCAGGTCGAATGCGTGTTTGATCCGATGTACACGCAGCAATGGATGGGGAGGCCGAGGTTGGGCCAATGAAACGGCATAAACTAGGCCACTAAGTGCAGCTCGACGATTTGAACACATTTAACCCGTCCGTGTTGAGTTGAACAACTAACTTCGGAGTACCCGTCAACAGATGGGATCCGCCGTTTGAAGTCTTTCTCACCGCCAAATTGAAGATATCACCCAGGCCCAACGGCTCGCAGTACGGCCGATCGTGGTGACATCAACAACGTTAATGGGTCTCTCGGTAGGCTTGGAAGATAAGGATGTAGCTGATTCAACGGAAGCCCAAACGCGTCCATAGAAATTTTCTTCTGAAGAAAGTCTAAACTCTCAGCAATATCACAACTGATCTCCTCTTCAGTATCCAACGATCTTCTGGTGTAGGCAGTGACGTCATTTGCAGTCAGGTCTGACGTGAGACAAATGAACTGAAGTTAAACAAACTATCAGTATTAGCTTCGTGTATGGCATACACTAAAGCTAATTTGGCGTTCGATGCGACTGGTTGAACGACAGAAGTTGCCGACCTTGACGACGTTCGCCGACATCGACTGCAAGCAAAACTAATTGTATGTCTGCAAATGCTCTAATTCATTGTTCACATTGATGCGAAAAAACATTTCCATATGCTCTGCATCGAATTCATCACATAATTGCTTGAGAAGTACCAAGCGAACGAATACCCGGGAGAAACACGGATGCATCGTATCACAATTATGTTGTGTTTAGGACACATAAGCACAAAGGAACCGAATCTGGAAATACATGGAATGTGTTTGGAAAAGTCAAAAGAACAATGAAAAGGAGGAAAAACTACATATAGGAGTGTTTCATTGCTCACAGATGGATATGTGAAAATGCACTGCAGTGGGCTGGAGGCAGCAGACTTTTCACTGGACACTGAGATTAAGCAACTGACCATTGACTGGACTGGATATAACTCTGTGGCACATGAGCAGCAGCGTCCGCTAAAATATCGTGGTCGTGATTACGTCGACATACCTTGGACCTCATCTTTTTATTGGAAAATGTCATGCACATTTTTAGGAATGTTTCCAAGGGCATCTCAGATGTCGATAGAAAAGGCTGTCGCTTTTTCAGTCAAAGATAAGAAGAACTATTTGGTACACAGGTAATTTTCAGCTAAATAGTGATGGGAACGCAACGGCATAACATATTAGAAAGTATAACGGAAACACTTCCCTGTAACCAGTTCATTTTGGTCAGTTTTCCTTGCTCAGTGTCAAGCAGGCGTCAGGTAACCTGGAAGGCAATAACTGAAAATGCGAGTAGCACCGCTATTGGAAATTGCAGTAAATACCAAAAACAAAGTGAGATAACTTACATAGTAGGATTTTTTGTGGATGAGGATGCGATGCTGGCCGTCATCATTTGCTATTGGGAGGAATCGTTCAAAAAGAAGTGTGTGAAAAATGCATCATCGCGAAGTCGTCGAAATTCGAGTGGATGCAGATGAAGAATTTTGAATTGAGACTCGTACACGACATTTTTTAGGCCCGTGGCTAGTTTGGTAACCGCGCACTGGACACGCTCAACAGCTAGTATGTCTTTCCTCGGGCCGGTATACACAACCCGATTAGTACACTCGAGAAGCAATCTTATTTAAACCCCGTAAAACGTTTGAAACGCTGTCTTGTCCATGCGGGGGGAAATGCGCTTAATCATCCTGAAAGGGGCAAATCCCCTTTTTGCCGCCATCTCATGATGACACGCGGAAGATGGGTTAAACGATAACCAGATGCCCAGATTTTCACTCAGAACGATTTTCATGATATCTACCGTGGCGAATGCACTATGAATCTCAGAGGCATTGCCAGAGTCTCTACCGAGTGACATGTGTGTGTACTTATTGTCGTTTAGTGGGGGACTCCAATCGTCCGACCAGCGTTTAATCGCGTCGGGATCAATCTGTAGTGCGTTGTGATCAGTGACATCGCAGATTTTTAGGTCTTCGGCGCATTGGAGAGCGTTGATGGAAATATTTTCCGGAAGGTCATTGATGTAGATCAGAAATAACAGAGGACCTAACACCGACCCTTGAGGAACTCCACCAAAAACGAAAGAAGGAGAGATCTGATCCGGTTCTAACTCTGAGAGTTCTATTGTCGAGAGAAGAGGCAACTCAGCGATGAACCTCTCCTTGAATACCATAGGATTCCAGTTTGTGTTCCAGGGGACCATGTGGGACAGGGCCGAAAGCCTTGACGAAGTCAAAGAAAATGGCATCTGAGATGAGGTCATTATCTTTGGCCTCAGTCAGATTATCCATGAAATTAAGCATATTTGTTATGCATGACCGGTTAGGAAGGCAGCCATAGTGAGTAGGAGAAAAATGTGGTTTGATAAGGAGTGATTGAGGATGGCACGCTTTAATAAGCGTTCCATTATTTTACACGGAATGCCAGTGGGGCTGATTGGCCGATAGCTAGCCGAAGAGTGCCAGTCATCCGCTTTTAATATGGGCGTGACCGTCGCCCCTTCCCGTGCGCTAGGGGGGATGCCAGTCTGGAGTGTCTGTTCAAGCAACTTATAATGGGGTTCTGTCAGCCTAGCAGCTGCATCCTTGAGAATCCTGGGATGAATCTTGTCAGGACCCATTGCACTGTATGAATTAATCTTGAATGAAAAGTCTCCAACATTCAGCACAGAAACTTCAGCCGTAGCGAGTGGTTGCCGGAAATTCTGCGGCGGTCGGACGGGGTGTCAGTCCGGTGGTGCGACGTTGTAGACTGCCGGGTAGTATTCCCTGGATAATTCGACCACAAGTGGTGGGTCAGATGAGGTCCCGTCGTCGGACAGTCACAAAGAAAGAGTCGAGCGCTTATTCTTTCTTAGTCGTCGCATCTCCGTAAGCTATAAACTTTGTTCGCGCGAGCTTTGGGGGGGATCTTTTCTTGTACGAGTTTTGTATGTTCACGGATTTCCCGTCTACACCTATTTCGAACAACGTGGAAAGCGCCTAGGCCCTGCGATCTTCCCGTAAGCTTATGCTTAGCGAGTAAGTGTGAACGTTTATCGGGGAGACGACATATTCTGCGCGGAAAAGTTGGCCGATAAGAGAAAGTGTACACTTTGTGCGGTACAAATAATTTGTCCACTTTCTCAATTGCGCGCTGAAATGCGTAGTAGTTCTGGTCCACGCAGTCATAATCAAGAAGAAGTGACCCTAGGTATCTTCTCAGACCGTTAAAATCAGCCTGGTTGAAATTTCGAACTGTGGACTACTTTACTGGTTGTTGTAACCAGTAACAGATAAGATTAAAGGTGAGAAGAGGGTGGTAACTGTGACCAAGTGGTGGCTTGATGATCACTCTGTCTACCAGGTGGCTCTCATTACTGATGACTAGGTCAAGCAGAGAGGGAGTCTGACCAGGACGATGCCGCGTCGGAGCGTTGACATGTTGTGTGCACGCTCTCCGTCGTATCAACGTAGCCAGTCAAAGGAGGTACGAAATCCGCTCTTCACAATGGCTGTGTGAGAAACTGTTTGTCCAGTTTATCTTGGGTGCATTAAAACACCATTAATAAGCAGAATGAGTGTAGTTTGTAACCCTTAGAAGTTGTCTAGGTTTTACAAGAATGTCGTCGTCGAGAGAGATTTGTTTTTTCGGGATGATGGAGAGAACGAGAGATAACCAACCCCCCCCCCTAGAGTGAGTCGTGGCCACGCAACGCCAGTCGAAGCCACAGAGCGTCATATATTTCAGAGGAGTGAAATCCACCGATAACCGTGGGTATTGGGAAGACAGTGGTGAAAGAAAAATCGCGGAAACCCCCATTCTGCACTCGGGCGGAGTAAGCTCGGTAAACTGAATACCCGGGGACACTCAGTTCACTGTCGCTGACGTCAACTGCTAGCCAGGTCTCCGTGAGAGCAAACATGTGGGGTTGTGTATCACGAATCAACTGTCTGATTTCCGGTAATTTATTCAACAGACTCAGACAGTTCGTACACATGCATTTAAGAGCTACTTCTTTGCTGGACTTTTCGAGAAAAGAGAAAGAAGAGTGCGAGGAATCGCTCGGAAGAGAAGACCTAAAATTGAGGAGGGTGGTGGGGTTGAACTCGGTCTGTACTGCCGAGTGGTCCCGATGACCCTCCTTTGGGGCTGCGAGCGCGACGTCACCGCTTGTGCGTACGTCAGCCTTTCTACAGGACGCTTGATCGGCATTCTAGGTGTGGCAATTTCCGACCTCTGCACACCTGCTAAATTCCGCTTTGTGAGGGTGTTTGGGAGTTTTCACTCAAGGAAAATCTGGCTTCCTTGCCGGCTGAATGCAGGGTTCGAAGAAGAGTAATGTGCGCGGCTTGCTGGGACCACTGGTAGAAGTATCCAGTGGGGCGGGCTAAAGAAATGCTTTCTGAGTCGCAGGAGGCGGCCCCAACAAGTTCACATTGTTATGAATTCTTAGAAGAAAGAGTTTTCTGCGGTGCCTTTCGGTGGATTTTGGCTCAGGTAACTCGTGAAACGGCTTTTTTGCCCGTGCTTGGGGCGTCGGTCATTGGGGTGGCGACTACGGAAACAGCGTCCCCGTTTTCCACCACTGGCACTGGTGGATACTGGTGCAGAAACTACGACCTTAGTCTCCAGTTGTAGCTTCCGAGTCGTCATGATTTGTGACTTAGTTTTAACCCGCTGCTCGCTGCTCACCCTCTCCCGTCGACAGCGATCGAAAGACATGTCTTTCAGGAGGGCGTTCGTGGACTTCAAAGTCACTGGCTTTTCCACAACCGTTTCAGGCGTGAGCATGGCTGACAAGGTTACCAAAGAGCCAAGGGACTTGTTGGTTGTCTTGGCGCGTAGCCTACTTACGAGTACGAGGTTGGTAAAGTCCGCGGAGAATGAAGAAACTGAGACTGACCTGGCTAGCCAGCTCAGTTGGAGAAGGCGTTGTGTGGAAGCAGCACCCATAAACAACTCTTTTTTCTCTGAGAGCTTCTTCTTTCATGTTTGCGACTGCCTCCTCTATGTGTGTGGTTGACAGGGCAACTACCATCTTGGTGATTGCAACACCAGGAACAGCAAGCGCTATGTCTTAATTCAAGGGCTGCAGTTCCAACTTCATCTGGGACAGAGTCCGTTGGAACTCATCCACCCTACTCCTCATGGAAGCAATTGAAGGACATACGGTGCTAAGAAGAGCTGCAGTCGCGGGTTTCTTGCGTCGCTGCACTTTTCGCAGTGCGTGCGTGACCAGTCAGCGGCAAACCGGCGCTCTGACTGTCGTCGAACCTGCAGCTCATGCAGATAAAATGTAGAACTGGAGAAGCAAGCTGTGTGTACTGGTTTTCGTTGAGGCCAGTGCACTTGAAGTGGTACCACTTCTGGCACTTGGAGCACTGCATACCGTCCTGTACGGACATCTTGCACTTGTGACGGCCACAAATGCTCAGCCCTTCAGTCAGTGTTTGTTGAGTCCCAGCACTGCTAGATCTGACTCCAATCATTGCCGGTAGGAACAATTAGTATGCAGTTAAAAACGGACACAAATACAATGTAATCCAAAGAATTCAATATTTAATGAATCGGTATGTTATTCTGTAACTGATAACAGTAATCGTATAAAACTGTTGGTGCACAGGGCATCAACAGGGCAAAAAATATAGTCAGCCAATGACAGCGAGAAAATGTGAATTAAATTTCGAGTTACCCAGTTGACGCCACCGATATCGTCAAGACAGCAGTGATTACACAACTCGGCTTGTTCAAAGTTATGCGCATGACGTTTGGTCTCCAGAACGCCACCCAAACGTTTCAGCGGTTTATCAACGCTGACGCAAGAGGCTTCAACTTCGCCCATCCTTATATCGACGACCATTGGTGACAAGCTCCTCCGAATAAGAGCGCCAGGGCCATCTGCGAGTGCTCTTCGGAAGATTTGCAGCTTATTGCGTAACTGTCAACGTGGATAAATGCATTTTCGACCAATCTGCTGTTGAGTTATTCGGGCGTCGCGTCGATCTGCACGGCATCCGGCAGCTGCCCGACATGGTACAGGCGATTTGTGACTTTCCCCGCGCTACAACGCTCGCTGTTGTCCATCTGTCCAATGGCATAGTTAGCTATTACCGTCGTCTTCTCTCGCATTGCGCGCAACCCATGCGATCTCTGACCTACCTACTATGTAGCCGTTCCAACGGCAACGTCGGGTTGTCAGAAACAGCTATCCACTGCTTCAACCGCACCGGAGACGCGCGAGCCGCTGCTGCGATGCTGCGTCTCTTCGACGCAGATGTCACCACTAGTATAGCTGTAGACACATCCGACTCAGCTGTTGGTGACGTACTCTAGCAGTTCGTCAATGGAATCTGGAGATCATTCCAATTATTTTCTCAAGACGATCCCTATCCGTCGAAAGTAGGTACAGCACGTCCGGTCGTGAGTTACTAGGTATCTACTCGGCCGTTCGTCACCTGCGATACACCCTCGAAGGCCACAAGTTTGTGATTTTCACACATCACAAACCGTCGGTATATGCCTCCCATAAACATTTCGAACGCCACTCACCCCGTGAAGTGGGTCGCCGGGATTTCAATAAGCGATTTTCGACAGACGTACGACACATCCCTAGCAATAAAAACGTTGTGCTGGATGCTGTGTCGCATGTATCAGCACTTGTTGGTCACGACATCATCAGCTTGTCAGCTATGGCCGAAGCACTACAGACGGAGATTGATCTGCGCGCTTCTTGTCAGCGTTCGTCATTGCGTCTCGCCGACCTTCCACTACCGACCAGTTACCTGGAACGATTTTTGTGCGATATTTCCAAGGACACCCTCGTCCAGTTGTGCCTTCAACCTCGAAATGTCACGTGTTTACACGCTGCATGACATTTTCCACACGAACATTCGGCCTACGCGCAACCTTGTTTCCGGAAGATTTGTCCGGCACGATACGCAAAAGATCTTCGCACCGTGGGCACGATGTTGTCCAGCTTGTCAACAAGCTTATATCCACCGCCCATGTTCCGCCCCGGATTGACCGCTGCAACCCATGATCACTTCTCTACGCGCACACTTCCATATCGACAGTGTTGATCTCTGCCACTCTCCAATGTCATGAGCAGTACCTTGACGATTGTAGACCGTTTCACGCCCGATGGCCGGGGATGTCCCATTGCCCGACATCCGCTCACAGACTTTAACGCTCGCATTCGTTGCGCGTTGGTATCACTTGAGGGTTGCCTGGCCACCGGTTACAACCGACCTCGGCCTCAGTTCAAAAGCGATCCTACCGCGCCAAATTTGAGCGCTCTTGGACGTCATCGCACGCGGACTACGGCATACCACCAGACCTCGAACGGCATGGTCGAACGTTCCCATTGACAACTAAAAGCAGCCCTCGCTGCTGTCGATGCAGTCCATTTGGACATGAGCCCTGCCAATGGTTTTTCTCGGCATTCGCACGCCCTCAAGGCAGACCTCCGCTTTTTCTAGCGCCAAACTGGTCTACGGTCAACCGCTGCGTCTATCTGGTGATTACTTTTTCGTCCGCCACAGACGCACTTTGATATGGGGCTTTCCTATGCCAAGTGGTTTGCTTCGCATATGCGCCGCCTGCGTGTCACGGACACACCGAGAACAAAGCAGCAAGGTTTTTGTTCCCAAATACCTCCACGACTGCACACACGTGTTTTTTTCTCGTGGATGGTTCACGACGCCCGATCGAGCGACCTTACGAAGATCCCCTAAAGTATTTCAACGGAAGGACCGCTTCTACGTACTTGAGCGCCGGTGTATTCGGGACATAGCTAAAATCGATCGCTTCAAGCCTGTCTATTTTGAAAAAACTGAGAAAACCTCTAATGCTCCTCTGCATCCTGTGGCCAGGCCTGCAACTGCCTTGAAGCAGCCTCGTTCGAAGGAATCGCATCAGCAGACACAACATCACCAACGACGTCAGCACCCACCGTAACACGTTCATAGTAGGGTGCACTGGCCTAAACGTCTTGCATCGGACTAGCGTTCGTCAAGTCTTTTCGGCTTCAGCTCTGTGAAAAAATCGCAGGAGATTTGACAAACCAAAAAAATCGCAAATTATTTTTGAAAACCACCAAGAAAAAACTTTTGATTGCACGTCCACGTTGGCCAAGTGAGTTTGCCATTTATGTATGCGTCCAAACTAACCTCTTTTGCTTTCCGCTTTTGTCTACGTGCACACGCCCTGGGTTGATTGCAATTTTTCAATTTGCGCCCCGTCATGCGACCCCTGTGTTCACCCCCAGGACCTCGATGTACAAACTTTTTACTTCACTTATTTTTTTCGTTACTGAAGGAGAGGACACTCAAATTTGGTGCTCGCTAGGAGCTAGTGGCATTAGTAATTCTCCACCTGCGGTGCCTGGGAATTGCAGTACCAACCGCAAGCTGGTGCAGCATGAACTAGATCAGACTAGGTGTGGCTGGCCACAGTTAGTGTTCACGCGGATCAAAGAGTTGGGTTCGCAGTACCCTTCTGGAAGGGGACTGTGTAGTGCCCTGGAGATAACTGCACTCTGTCTGCCATACGATGTGTAAAATTCTCCCCAAAATCTTAGTTCACATTGTATTTAGGATCGTGGGAATCTTTGTCTGCCGTCCGCTTGCTGTACGCCATCGCGTTTGTTTGTTTGCATGCTTGTCGACCTATGCGCGCCAGTGACGCCATATACACTTCCGGCTTGCTCGCGCGCCCGACGGTAGGATCATTAACCTCCCTAGCTGTTTTCGCGTACCGGTATTGGTTAGCACTGGTTGAGACGTGTTGTAATCGTCGTATAATGTACGTTTGGTCTCACGCAGTTATTCTTATTTCGCGTCTGGTATTCGCCGCGCATACCCTGGAAAGCGTTTATTTAGTGCACGTACGCACTAAACTTTCACAGGACTGCATAACAGAAGGATAAAAAGCATGTCAGTCATGTTCATCACAAGGACTATTGCCAGAACCCCTTGCTTCGGAAGGACGCTGTCCCCCAGTGACTACACGTTGGTCAAAGATGGTTCATGAGTGTAATGGGCAATCAGAGTAGCGACTATTGTTTTGTGTTCGCTGTTCGAGTGTGTCCTTTCGTTGAAGGTTCCTCTTTGTGTTTCAGTACGTGACTAGTCGACTGTGAACCTGTGTTTGTTTTGTGCATTACACAACTTGTTCTCCCACATTTCGATGGACGAAGATGTGCACGCCGGTGTACATATGAATGTCCAAAAGTTACCCAACATGGAAATAAAATGTATGTATATGCGTATTCGTATGCACACACATGAACAGAAATGATACAACAGGATGGTATAAACACGTATATATATATATATATATATATATATATATATATATATCATATACCGTGCCGGCAGAATCCCTAAAACTACCTAGACAAGATCTAAAATTTATGTGATAATTGACCCGGTAACTTTAAGAGTGATGACCCGAAATTACTCCAAAATTACCTATCAGGTAATTTATCCCCATAATTACCCATTTTATATTTTTCATGTTCCTTTATTTTTTTCTCTCACGAAAACGCTAACAAAACATTTGTTCACCTTCTACGCTTTGCCTTATGTACATACTCCTTTGTACCAATATAACAAGAGAAATTAGTCGTTAACAAACAGCCCTCAAAAACCAGGTTTCACGGACGTCTCCTAACTTCCGTGTCTCCGTCATGCTTTTTTAGGACTTTCTAAAATTGGTAATTTCATTAAAAACAATTTCGGCATTAACGCCCAACATTTTCGGGGCTTCCGAACTGCTTCAATTTATTTTCAAAAAGAAGTCCGCAAAAGTAGGACTATAATGGAAAAATGAATCAACTTCAGCAAACCTCGATACAAAATAACGAGTGAATTCAATGACTGCATTCATCAAAAATGAACAGTATTTATGAAACATTCAATGGTATTCGGGAAGTATTTGAGATGTCCCTAGGCGTAGTTTATGGAGCTGAAATTCAGTCTAACAATGGGATGTTTTAGCTGGTTGCCAACCACTGACCGGTGAAGGAAAAACTAACACGCGAACGTAGCAGAGTTTTACTCAGGAGTGTTTTTTCTATTTTTTAGTGGGCCAAACAAAAATATACAGTGCAGTTTGCCGCAGCAGATAGACGACCTTAGCAGAATGAAGTATGAAACAGTGAAAGCAACATAGAACAAGGTATTATCCATTAGACATGTCCAGGTATTCCATCATCAAATTTATCCACTAAAACCAGTCATATTCAATCCATCAGCAACAAAATTTGTTGGATACAGTCGACGGAAACTCGAAAAAAAGGAACGGAATAAAAAAATTAGATAGGAGACTTAGTGGCAAAGACTGTTAAAAAATTGCATATCTCCGTAAATAATCGAGATAGGGCAAAAGTGAAACAGAACGGTTTAAGAGCATTCTTCCTAAGGATTTCAATAATGCTATAGTCGCTTGCTAGTTCATATCTCATAACCTAAATGTGCCCTACTGATCTTGCACAGGGTCCGACTGTGTGTCATAATATTATGTTATATGGTTGTTCAAAATTCCATATCACTGTAAACATTCGAGATACAGCAAAAGTGAGAAATAACACTCTTAGAGTGCGTGTATTTATATGAATGCGGATGTCCTTGTGTACTGTACGAATTAAACACGAAAAGCAGAGTTGGTAATTCCCATATGTAACTATAAAACAACTTACCGCTCGAGCAATAATTATTTGCAAACACTGTTACCTAACATCACGGTTGTTAATACACGCGGAACGCACCAGCAGTGAAAACGAAAAAAAAGAGCTGGCTTGCCACCAAACAATTAAATCGGTTTCATAGAGGCGTCCCTAGGCCATCGCACAATCCGACCACCAGTTAAATTACACATCAAGGAGCAGAAGCAATGATGGAAAAAACATGGCATATTTCATATAAAATACTATTCAAACCTAAATATACCCATTTGTTTCCTATTCACTTCAATAGTCGATTACTAATTTTTGCACTAATTAACAACACTAACCGCGTACGTGTACGCCATTCTAATTGCCTCCAATTCTCCCGTGATACCGATTTGTTGTGATTAGAATTGAACTGTACAGAATAACGCCCAAACGCATATGAATCGTAAAACACAATAAGGCACAACACAGAATCGTATGTATCAATTGTACAGGGTATTGGAATAGTGAAACAATTTTATAACGAAGGGAGACAAGGCATGCCAGTCATGTTCATCACGTCTGTCACACCTTGGATGTGCGTGCGGATATCTGTAATTCCGTGGTGATCTGGATTTCAATCATTCAGATCTTCTAACTATAGGTTCTTCAAGTGTTTCCTGTACTCCAGGAATAGCCTGTACATAACTACTGTCAGTCGCCTCAAATGCAACAGGATTATCTGGAAAGGATTCACTAGAACTCGATGTAACAGGGTTTTTGTTAACAGACTGACTTCTAGAATTGAACTCAACCCGGTCAGCAAGTCTCCGATGACAGGAAACATCTTCCAAATAAAAAAAAACAGTGACGAGACGATTTCCTTCAGATGAAAGAACTATTCCAGTAGCAGGACGTAATTCATCGTCTTTGAAAAATATAACATCAGCTGTTTTTCGCAATCGAGACTTGTACGCAGAGAACGAGATTTGAAAAAGATTGCAGGATTCTTTCCAGCTACCGAATGTGATACATTTCTGTATTGCATGAGAAAAGTATCGATTTCTCAATATGAATTTGGTGTTAAAAAAGCGGCGGAAGACTTCAGTGTGCGTAGAGAATTTTCTGCAAGTCCATTGGATTGTGGAAGTTGCAGAGCAGTAAACGAATGCCGTCATCCACGTCCTCTAATCCAGTCATCCAAAGACCAGGCAGTGAAGTGTACACTGTTATCAGTGACCGAAGCAGCAGATGAACCTTCAGAACGGAGAACTTTTTTCGAAACATGTTGTGTAAAGTCTGCGCTCGGTGATGAAGTGAGAAAAACTTCAGACCATCTAGAATATGCATCACTAATCACTAGAGCACGGTTTTGTCCCAAAATGGAACCACAGTAGACGGCATGAACCCCCTGGAATGTTTCAAACGTAACGGGCCGCGGAAACCATCGTGAGTGTTTTGTATATGTCCTACGTATGCAGTTAGTATCAGTTTCGGCAGTGTGCTTGGTGTATATGCCTAATTCCGGCCACCAACAAGATAAGTGTACAAGCGACTTCACCTTAACAACTCCTAAATGTTCGCAGTGCAAGTGCGCAAGAACATAACATCTTAGAGTCGGTGGATTTACAACACGATTATCAAAACACAGTAATCTATCCACAGTGACGGACAAACTTTCAGGACGACAGCAAAATGAGGAAAAATTGACGTTGGCCATCATGTGTGCACCAACGTCTCAAGGCAGAGATAACAGGACCAAAGAACTTATTAGGACCACACACAAGTGCATCCTCTTTTGGTGGCAGTGGTTGAACTAGTAAACAGTCAGCTTCTTTAGAGTTCGAGTCCGGTGACGGAAATCTGGACAAGTAATCAACATGGGAAATAGTGTTTGCATTACAGTGAATAATCGTGTAACTGTAAAAACTGAGAAACATGCCCCAGTGTTGCATAACGGCAGTAGATGACATTTCTGACGAGTTGCTAGGAGCAAACAAAATTTTGAGGTCTCTTAATCTGCTGTAGTAGTTAATGACAGTCCGAAAAGTTATTCATAAAGTCCTTTACCAGCCCAACTGCTTCACGTTGGGTCTGAGGATACCCACGTTTGGTTTTACGTAGACAGCGAGTAATGCATATAACAGATCTACCACACTGTTCGTGAATCATCTCTATTAAAGTGGGAGAAATATCAGTAGTTACAGTTGAATGGTCCTTCGCAGAAACGGTCTAAAAGCAGCAGTAATTTGAAGATGATGGAGTAAAGTACGAAGCGATTTTCGTGGTTAGTGGACCAAGAAGTGTCGCTGATCGATAACATATCGAGCAAAGAAGTGGCACGTTGAGCAAAATTGGGAATAAAATTTAGATCATATTGAAGTGCATCAAGGACAGAATTCCTGTGAGTTGGCTGGTGCTGGTTCATTTACTAATGGGGATAAACAACACATATCTGGTTTGAAACCATTGTTATCAAAAAACATAACCAGGGCATGAGAAGGAATAAGCTGAAAAATTACACTTCTTTGAGCTAATAGTTAGACTGAAATCAAAGACTCGAGTTAATAGAAAAAAGAGGTGGAAATCGTGGATAGACTTATCAGAAACATGAATAATAACATCACGTTGATAGGTTTCAATGTCATTGAAGTCTGTAGTAATTGTATTATTGGCATCTTGGAATAGAGCTGACGAAACATTCAAACCAAAAGGTAGAAAATTGTACCGATAAAATCGGAACGCTTGAAACTTCACCAGCTGGTAGTTTAAGATAAGCAACTTTTAAGACGATTTCTAGAAAGACTTTAGAGTTTGATACGACACAGTGCAGCCTCAGGTCCATCTGCTTTGCAAGTACGTTGTAGTAGGCATGCATTCAACGGCAACATGTAGTCGCCACAAATTCTCAGTGAAATTCTATCTGCTTTAAACGGTGTCATTATCGGAGTCACTCACTGTGATGATTCAGCTAGGGTTATTACTGCTTTATCACACATGGGTTGCAATTCTTTGCGCACAACTTGTCGTAAACCAAATGCAGCTACTCGTCTCTTAAGAAAGACGAGATCCCCCGAAGCTTTAAGTTTCAAATTCCGTATATCCATTCCTCTCTGGCCCCAGAACAGTCAAATGTAAGTTGTTCGACGTCAGCCTCATTCAATGACGTAAGCAGAGAAATGTCAGAATGCGGTAGACGTAAAACTTTAAGTCCAAGAATCGAAGGACCTGAGCTTTGGACTATAAATTGAGACTCGATATGGCTAGCGTCGGACAACTCCACTGATACAGTACAACAATCTACAGTAGGTAATGACTGACCACGAATGTTGAACTGTGGTGGTTGAAGAACAGGATCAGGGTAAATAACAGCTAAATCTTAATGCGAGATTATTGGCTCAACACTATCGGTGTCAACAACCAAAATGTGACATTTGCCAGTAGCAGACATTAATGTTTTCAAACAAACACTTTGGAGGCTAGGCAAATAGTGAAAAGGTAAAAATGTCCACGTTCAATGGTTTTGAGTTAGAATTCAAATACGTCAATAAATGAACAAGTGTTCGACCTCATATACAGACTAAATAAGACCAATTTGCCACTTCAACATGCAGAGAGAAAATGTGTTGCGACATGAAACATCTGGTTTACTCTCATCAGTCGCAAACGTGAAACAGGAGGGTTATATACGACAGACAATTAGGGTAGATAGGTTATGGATGCGCATACAGTCACACACGTAATATGTCATGAACACAACGGCAACCCTATGGGTTGCTTCAACCACTTCTGTGCACATATCACCGGCTGGTGAGGTCTAATCAACAAAGCTTCGCCAAAGGCCAGTAGGTTAGGGTTGTGATTGCTAACAATATTTTGAATGAGCAAAGTGAGTCAACTTGGTGACATGTTATAATGGGGTGTTTAGCAGTCGATGATGCGGGGTTTTGAGCAACGCGTTCACTGGTTTGACACTGCTGTATCATGATTTGCTTCAATCAGTTCAGGACTAGTTCTGCCACTCGCTGAGATAGCTGTCGGTCTGTTCTGCCTATGTGAACGTCATTGCAACTGCACGTGAACTGATAGACAACGTGAGTGACAGAATGTTCAGACAAACTGCGTTTGCGATCGTGTAGAACTTATCCTTTGGTGGTTTGAACCAAGTGTAATTGGTCAGCCGCATACGTCCGGGATAGAGCAGACTTCAATATTGGCCTGATGTCGTTTGTCAGATGATCCCCTTTGAATTGCGGAAACAGAAATATATCCTTCTTTTAGACAGTTCGGTCATGCCCTTTGTGAGGTTACTGGCGTTGTGGTTAGCACGCTTCTCTCACAAGCACGATCTGGACAAGGTTATCCACTATTGACGAGCTCTACTTAGAGCGAAACTCGAGTCTAGTGCTTCCTTTCAAAGTGGGTTGGCCGAAAGGCCTATCTGAATGCGAAGGCTGCGACCAGGTGTGGGTGGTGTTTACTTTGAAGTGAACAGATTTTGTCGAAACACCTACAGATTTGAACTGACAACAAAGCGCTCTCTGAACTGGAACTTTAACCGCTCGCAGGGAGGGAACCAATCCATGTAACTGTTGATTATCTCCCCACTTTCACGTCATATACTTTTCGCGCGGCAGCCTGTAAGCGTACGGACTGCACATGGTTTAACGGTAGCTTTTTCAAAGTCCAATAGATAAAAGATATGGGGGATGAGGAAGAGATAGCTTAACCAGAGTATGGGCATACTTTCCGAAATCAGTTGACGAAAGTTGCTTCACTTTTATTCTTTAGTGCCGTCTTAACTAACGTTTAGTAACACATGACGGGTTATTTACTTTCATGACTTCCAAACTATGCAAATCCAGACATTACGGGTCCGATACCGTGAATATAGTTGCAATAATGTAATCCGTAAAGCCAAGTCAACGGCTTGTAAACTAGTGTTTATGGTCCCGTACTCAAGTAATGCAAGAAGTATTCATTATTACGAAACCGTAACATTGTTAAATAAATGCCAATAGACAAACAGTCAAATTTTTGAACAGAATGAGTAATACAGATTCGGTTGCACCCGTTAAGGATTCAACTTCACTCTAGAAGGCTGAGGCTTAGAATAAATACTTTGAAATGTTCACACGTTTTTTTAAACTACAAATCGTACTTACCTGACAGTGTGCATCCAGGCTTACCTTAAGGTTATCAGCGTCCTACTTGTAGACAGCCTACGTGTAACAATAAAGTCTACACTAAAAAGTAGAAAACTAACAAACTCATCGTAGTTCTATCAATACTTTGTTGCCATTTGTTCATTCTGTTCGATGGTGGAGGCGTTTGTGTTTAAGCCTATCATAGGGTCATATGACTTACTTGTGTGTAGCCTTAATTTAGAAAGACGGACAGGTGCAGGTTTAACTTACGCTACCGTGTGCGAACAAGTCAAGAATAGAAAGAGTTGTTCAGTGAATAAATTTGTGTGCAGGTTGGTCTGTATGCAATGTGTTTCAGATTAAAGTTTTTTATAGTTTCATTCTTCTACAAATAAATAAAATCCTAAGAATTATAGGGAAAATGAGTTAATTTAAGCAATTTTTACTTGTTTCCGATTACTTGAGTTCACGGTAGTTTGCTTCGTTGTTTGTTGATACGTAGTTGATGCGTATCTGTAGATTATGTGGTGGTTTACGTGGACGTGTTTGCATGAAAAATATTACAAACCGAATCGACTTTTGTTAACCAGTCGTATCTTACTAGTGATTCGTACGGTTTACTGGTCAGTGTCCGTCTTAATTTCCTCGTTTATACTAAGGTTTTCCACACTGCAGTGTGGAGACCAGTTTTTGACTCGAGTAGCGTTTGGTACTGCTGTTTTAATCATTTGGAGCTGCTTATTCTGTTACTTGACAAAACATTCAAACACAAACTCATTTGGTCATGTGAACTTTATCCTCAGCCCGGGGATCGATATTGTTAGGCATTTGTATAATAAGTTGGTCGGTAAAGGAAGCGCCCAGCCAAGCGAAAAGTGTAAATTGGTGCGATTGCCTCTGTTTTGAGTTACAAAGATGCGTTGCGATACTGTACGACGAAAATATGGCCGTTTCACTGGAACGTGACAGGTAGCCTCTGTTGTTGCTGTTCAACTCTTTCCGTGCAAGCAGCAATTTGTTGCCAGTGTTATGCCTGGAAAGAAGTACCTTCCCATCTTAATCCTGTCATATTGGATTCTTGAATGGCAGCACGACTGTTTGATGTAGAGTTGAAAACTAATCCATCCCGTGAGATATGTACGCTGCCAAAGGTAGACCACTTGAGATGGGACAGGCCGGTCAAACCACAACGAACAGCTGTAGACACACGTCATATTGAGCGGCAGTCTGTCTGCACGGTTAGAACAGACTAACCAAGATTGGACTATCGCAGACAAGAAACATGCATGAGCGGCAGTTTAGTGATGGATATCGCAGACCACAACTATAGCGAAGCTGTTGAGCGTAAGACGGAAAAAATATATGTTCGACCTATCGCGTTAGTAGTCACCGTGCCTTTGTTTTACTCCCAAACTTATGTCAACTACCATTCACTAGCCACCAGAGGTCATTTGTTCAGCTTCTGTAGAGTATCACCAAGTGTACTGATATGCAAACAAGCAAATTCACTCTAGGACGATCGTTTGTGTTTGATCGAGACATCAAGATTGCGATCCTGCTCTCCGACGGACATCTCATTCACCAGCTCCGCCACTTGATAATTATGGTTTAAGACAAATTGACACTGGTGTCCAAGATGCGCTCCACCGGTACAGTGAAGACGCAGTTCATTCCATTGATATTCAGCGTTTGCTTAGTAAGTTTTCTGGGTTGCAATATACTTCACATTGAACTACACGTGCACTTAATCGCAGCCTTTGCATTCAGATAGGCCTATAGGCTATCCCAGTTTGGAATGAGGCACTAGAGTAGAGTTTCACTCTTATTAGAGCTCATCAGTAGGACTGGGATTAGCACTCCGGCTCTCGTGCTTTTGAGTCCGGCGTGGTAACCACAACGCCAGTAACTTCATAGTAGACATGACCGAATGAATCTTTTGTCCCAAGTTAATCAATTAATAATGTTTTCTCCACAATAGTCGAGAAACACATCCTTTAGTTATACGAAAACTCCGAGCGTTCAATAAAAGGTAACAGGTCACATTTGATTTTCCACATGACTTTATTCACATTTTTTTTTATAAACAACGAATTTTAACCTGTCCTATAGTCATTTTGATGGACAGTTCATTATAACGCCTGAACGGGTAATTATTCTATCATTTATCACTGTTCTTTTGGAGGTGAATGAGCACAACACAAACACATTTTATTCATAGCCTACTTATCAATCCACAAAGACATGCAGACTAGGGCGTGAAGCTTTATTTGCTGCATATGTCAGGATATGAGCAAATCTGCTAGGGACATAACGAGCCATGACTGCAGTTCAGTTAGTACATACGTTGTTCATACTGTTCCACTAGATGCCCATTATAAACTTGTGCCGCCACAAGAGCTGCTATGTAATACGTCAAAACACCCGACTATCGCTGCTAGTAATAACACGGTGCATAACAGCTTCATCGTTCTCCTTGTCATATGCGATGTTTACGGCACTATCAGTCTCTGGGATTACGGCTTCAGCTAACATCACTGAAGTTATCAGTCCGAACCTAGGTCAGATTAACTCAACCTGATGGTTCCAAAAGAGGGATGGAATAGGTGTATATGTTAATTTGACAACTAACTGTATAAAACAACTTTCTTTAGTGCTGTCATTTAGTGACATCAGTTCGCAGGCGACTCACTAGTACTGGATTATAGTGTTCTGGGTGTGAATATGCCGTTGATTCAACGTCGAATATGGTGGTGGAAAGCGCAGCAAGGAGTTGCACAAGAGCGAACATCGGGCTGATGAAAATAAGCAAAGCTGTCACGGCACTTGGGTTATTATTGTTTGTGAACAAGTACTTATCAAACGCTCATAGTATAACAGGTATGTTCTAGGGAGGTTCGTGGGGCAAAATAGTCACAGAGAAGCGTCAGTGTCAAAACTCACGGAAGATGCGCATGCCGAAGAACCTGGCTTATTCGAAGCCCTGGTTTATGGGTGATCGGTTCTCCGAGCAACTGAAACAACGTCTAGATGTGACTCAACTGTGTATACTACCACAATTAATATTACTTCTCGGAGGCATTAATAATGGTAATCAGGGCAATTCTGCCTCAGCCCATGTGATTTAAAATTTACTTGTAGTTGCAAAGAGCGCTTTGTTAAAGTCGATACTTGTCCACTAGGCTTCCAGATCGGCGGGTACATTCTAAAATGGTTACTTGCGTTGTGGAAGATTGCCGGTTCAAACATGCCGGCCTCCTCAATCACTCAACACCCGCTAAGCAACTGCTACAGAGTGAACAGCTCCGATACATACAGGGCTTTATTCCGGAGGAAAAGGTGTACATTCTGCAGTTTGTCGAAGTGTTACCAATGGGGTGCATCTGTCCACCCATCTTTTTACACAAACGGTTCGTGTTGTTAACGTAGCTTCCCTGACAGCACAGTGGTTGGTCGAACGACACATTGTCTGATAGCCTTCGTAATCTAATCCGGATATCCGCGTTTATTTTGTTCGTGTTTTGAACCGTTTCTTGATCTCGTTTGTCTGTTTTTTCCCGTCATAATCAATTTTCACGTGAGTGCGCATTCACTTGGATAAACTTGTCTGATTCACGTTTTTTGTCGTCAACTTCGAAAGAGTTATCCGTGTCGGGCAGATCCCAATTGAATAAATACATCTGTGAATACGGAACTAAGAGTTTACACAATTACTCATACTCTGTACACATCAACCAGTCTGTTGCGGTCAAACACCTTCGAATATGCATGTAAATGGTATAGTGGTTCAGCTGACATTGGGGGATCTGATGGATCTGATTTATAAAATGTCAGTTTGCAACTCAACTGTGGACATTCCGCATAACCTGACACAAATTGTTCCTCGTCAGTGAACATATTTGTCAGGGAACACCAATGTTTAACCATAACTTAATAAGAAGGGGCCGTTTCTAACGCTGTTCCTGGTGTACTGATAACAGCTTCCACTCCTTTCGTTTAACCTTTCAATAGGTTTTTGTTGTAAGACTGACACATTTTTCATGCCTCAGTACGTATACGTTCTAGCAAGGATCGGCTTTCTGAAGTAATATATCTGTTAACAGTGCGATGTAACTAATCCCAGACCTGTTCATTTGGATTGCGGTCTGAAATACAAGATGGCCAAGATGGCATTCGAACCCCTTGTGTTGTGAAACTGCATTTTATTCCCAGGTAGAATAGCCGCAGCGCGTTGTCTGTTTACAGTTTCTAACTGTTGGGATAGCCAGCCGCATGAAACAGGTGGTTTTTTAGCACATTATTGTTGACTTAGTCATCTGCAATGCTTTTAAAGCTAACTGATTCGAATTTTTCTTTAATCCAAATGACTTTTTACAAAGATAAATCCACCGTTTACTTTAATAGGCTGCAATGGATCGTTCAACGTTTGTTTGCCAGAAGTCCTCGGTGTAAATCAATCTAGCTTGCTTCCCCAGAGTTAAAACCCAATGTCGCACAGTCCAGAACAACAGTCGTTTCTGCGCTGCTCCGCAGTACTGACACACGACATGAACGTTTGGTATGTATTCTAATCTCATGAATGCTATAGACCGTATTTTCGGATTAATCTTGGGAAAACAGTATGTTGGGACAGCGTTGAGACTGGGTACACAGCTCTAATCTGGCTAACAAGAGTAAGCGTCCATCATTGCTTATTGTGGTGATTTTTCACGACCGCGTAAGAAAGCACCATTTGTGTCAGCTTGCTGGCGTTTGGGTAATCATTGAAAATCAGCACCATAGCGTCTTGATATGTTTAATTGAGACACTGTCAGGCTTTCCAACCCAGTGTAGCAGGAGCGTACACCATTTTTATGGTTCGAACCAACGACTGTGCGATTGGTTGACAAGCACGGCTATAAGCCAACTATCGTCGGATCTTAGAACCGACGTCGTTACAGTGGAAAAACGGACCGTTGTATGAGTGGAAGACTTGAGACATGGGACGTGAAATTTTACTCTCCTAATTATTGCAAGTGGTCGTTCATACACTGTCAGTAGATGACTAATAATTGCCGCCACTTGATATGGCATGACCATGTGGCTGCCCAATGCGAAAATGACCACTAATTTGACTCCATCGTGGATTATGACGTACACTTCTTGTGTGGTATTGTGTTACGGGATCAGTGACCCAAAGCCGGATGATGTTCATATGGTATGCACCCGTAGGTTTGTAGGCTGTGATCCATCACAAATACACAGAAAAACGCATTATACGTTTGATGCTCCAAACAACTTGTGTCAGTTGTTGGCTGTGGTCAAAAAGACGATCATGAGACACGTCCAAACCACATGATCTTTTCGTCGATCGGTGCACTTCTTTCAAAAATGTCGAAGTATACTCCAAAATGGGTATTGTTCGAAAACTTATGAACAAGGTACAAAGATCACCACTTGTTTTTAGCCTATTTATGAATTAACTGAAAAAAACTATATGGTTGTGAAACCGGTTCAGTCAGAACCAGCTAAAACTGGAACCTGATACAAACTTAAGTTAGCAATGAAATCGTCAGGTTGTAATATTGCTGATGGGATATCGTCGAGGATAGCAAAGACACGAGTTGCCTATGCCAACCTGCGTCATCTGTGGCGTCGAAAAGACGTTCGATTGTCGCTGAAAGGAAGAGTATATAAAGCCTGTGTACGTTCTGTTTTGCTCTATGGTTCGGAAACGTGGCTTATTCGCAAGGAAGAAATCAACAAGCTTGCTGTATTTGACCATCGTTGTCTCTGCCGGTCAGCCAACATTAAGTGGACTGAACGCGTGAGCAACTCGGCAGTTCGCCGGCGCCTATTCCGGAACACTCGCGATGCGCGATCGATCGGCCAACTACTCACGTTGCACAGCCTGCGATGGTTAGGTCATGTACTCCGTATGCCAGCTTAGCGGTTACCGTACCAGGCATTATATACTGAGACCATCAACAGTTTGGTGAAACCACGTTGTGGCCAGGCGACAACGTGGTCACGAAATGTGAAGACCCTGACTACTCCACTGAGTAAAGTGGTTAGGCGTCGCCTGCCTGGATGGGGTCCTCGTGATCACTCAAACCGCTGGTTAGAGACGCTATCCGAGATGGCAGCGTGTTGCAGTCAATGGCGTACCTGCATCCATACCATTTCTAGTTCATTAGCGTAGACGTCTACTAATTTTCAACTTTATTAGTAGCGTTTTCTTCTATGATATTCCACGTCACAGTTTAGGTGAGCGGCAGCCGGATCTCCAGTACCTTTTGATCAGGCTCATGGCTGTTATGATGATGGTGAGGAGGATCCAGCCATTAGCCGAAAACACGCCACTTGCTTATCCTTACGATTACAAAATGCCTTATCACTCAAAAGCAGTTGAGTCGCTTTGGATTGTGCAAATGCTTCGGATTATCCAGAGAATAAAGCACGAACTGCACTCAATGAACTTTGGTTGATTCTAGCTATAATGGATTCATTTTATGAAAGGAGCCCTGAACCACGATGTCCTATACTAACATTTTTTACCCAACTTCTCATTGTTGGTTCACCCCACTAAATCTGTCATTTCATTGGGTACACTCAAAAGTGATTGTTAGCGCAGTATCTACCACTCAACGGTGGTATTCAACACTAACTAAGCAACTATTTCATCACCAAGTCGGTACCATCATCATGCAGTGATTCACCAATAGAAAAACCGGAAACTTTCTGTGCTGTCGTGTAATACTAATACTAATAATTTAACGTATCTCAATACGGACTGTATACACTGCTAGGGACGCTGTCTTCCCTCCGAATAGGAGATCAATGAATCCTAAATCTACATGTATCTTGATGAGGCGTTCACCACTCCCTATATCTTGGTTCACAAAACTTCAGTGATTTGCAGAAAAGTATATATGAACAGAGGGCATGTTAAACAGGAATTAGCTAGTCAAAATGAATCTATCTAGTCTTGAGAGTGAGGCCAGATTGTGGATTGTAATTGTTGCCTTCAGAGGATAATATCGAAATCAGTGTCTCAGATCGAGTTCGCATAGCGTTATTACTGAGCCAGAATTACTGTTTTGGGGAAATCACGTTTAGGGGTTTGAGTAGAGAGCATACTTTTCGTCTCCAAATGCGTATTTCTGTATGTAATAAAGTTGCCGTGTGACGGTATTTGCGGATGTGAGTTTTGCTGACGCACATTTGAACTTGATATTCAAATAATATAAACTGGTCCGAAAAGAAATATGATAAAAGACATCAGATGACAGCGGAAATCTCAATGCCGGTCACAATACTACATCTGAAGGCAAACGGAAAGTGTATGAAGAGGCATAGGGAAAGAAACACAGCAAGCATATAATTTAATTAACGTGGATTAGAAGTTGCGTCATAGACCATAAGGGTTTCGATAGTTGACTGGCTTCCTACGAGGGATAACACCGCTCACTTCCGTCCACCACTTATTATGAGACCCAGTATATACGAGGCCACTAAATATTAACGTTAGGTTTCCCATGGATAGGCAGACAACTACTGTGTGTAGTGCTTTGCAGAACCGAAATTGTCGGAATCGAGCTAGAGTCAGCAGCAGACGAAAACACACGCAGAAAACTTAACGGGAAGAAACCAATTCCACTGTCACTTTTGAAGCATTTTCCAACTTAATGATGGATTTACATGTAAGTATATGTAAGTGCCTAAGTTAAAGGAAGTCTGGCAACAAATTGCATTTCTAAAGCTCGGCTCAACCGTTTTTACTGTACAGTTGTAGTACCTTTGCCAATGACCATTAACTCAGCATGAATTAGGCCGCTAAACAAAGTTTTGGCTGATTCATTGTGGACATCTACTGTGATTTTGAAGCTTATATCCGCCAATAAGTAGCTTTTGCACATCTCTTCCACATCGAATAGGTATAAACAGATAACTGGTTACACGTGAATGTTACGTGTCTCAAGGGTCTGGAAAACCTCTCCGATAACTGGTTCATTCATATTGTTATATTGAGAAAATCGCTAGGACAATCGCCACATGTGACACAAGGTAACATGTTAACACATGTGCCAGCGTCTCGTGAAACTCAATGTGGAACAGTCAAAAACACTATAAAATGATCCGGAAATTTATGGAATTTGCTGTTAAACGATTTATTACACTCAGTTGATGATGAGGTTTGTTGATGTTGAGTTTGTTTTGCGCCCGTCCACATTTACGGAACATCTATTCCTTACAAGCCACTTTACGGCATGTAAACTGTAGATGATGTGGGCGAATGGTAGCATTTGCTAACAGTAAATTACTTGATTAAATTGTGAAAAAATTAGTGAGCAGTTTAAGCAGCAGAATCGTTACATCCAATTACCAGTTCACGTCGTTCACATTTTGCTGGTTTTAAACGCAATTTAAATGGCAGTTGTTGATTAATTCTTGTCTGCAGCCTCATCTCCAATATGTACACATATGTGACCTAACATTTAGCTCAACGTTATTGATCAGTGGCAAACCAGAAAAGGGGTGTGTTAAACAGGCAGAAAGCACACGATTCCACCAAGAAGATACAGTTAAATCGATAGGATGATCAATACTAACTCCGGACGTAAGGTGCGCAGCAAGGTCGTCGGTGACAATACATTGTTTTCCGCGAATCAGCGCACAGGCTTCCTGATAAAATCGAATTGGGTTCCAAACTAGCCGATTATTTTCTACTGCATATAAGGTGTTTTGAAGAGAGTGTTGAAAAATCTGGGCATCAGATGGATTTGAACCAACGACAAAAAGTTAGTGTTCAAACACGGAAAGTGCTCTACCAACTGTACTGTGAAACTATGCAGCGAACTCAAAAATCTCACATTTGAACTCGGTTACCCACTCATCCCAGCGGGTTAGCAGAGCGTGCCCACCCTGCCTAGCCCATCAGTTAAGTATATTCGTTCGAATGGATTAATATCGAACCTACCAAAGATCAGTAGAGTTCCAAATCATGAATATTAAAAGATGTAGAATCGGCTGGTTCAGTGCTGAAATTTTCAGTTAAGATCGGCTGTCTGTTAACATTTTCTCAACCGGCAATAACCTTCGATAACAAACGTTTTCGATAAATCTCAAAATAGGGGGATGCCTAATTACAACATCAATACGAACAATATTTTTGAGGCAACCGCATATCTTGTATCGACACAAACAGCGAATTAGTATTTTGGGCAAAAAAAGGCGGGATATGAGTTTAGAACCATTCACAACTGACCATACCTGTTACATTCCCAAAAACACTTCAGTCGGCTCCTTTAGAAAATAAGTACTAGACTCAAGCTTGGCACCCGATATAGCTCACGCCAGTAATGTGTAGTTTTACATCGACCGGGATTAGAACTCCAGCCACGTTTTTATGAGGCAAACGTGTTTCCCACTGCGTCAGTAACCCCACATTAGGTACGAGCAAACGGTAATACGCTCAGCCACCTTTGCTTTTGAATACTGATCGGACTGTCCGGTCACCTCGAGAGGAGACAGTAACTATCCTGTTAACTCTACTCGATGACCCCAGTGACTAGGAGGAATGAGTATGGATCGCTTAATCTTCACTTGAATATCTATCATCGCGACTTAGGAGGTTAAGATTCCTGAAAGTGGTCCGGGTTTAGCTAAAAACCCGAACGTCAAACTCAGTTGAATGTAGCTTTCATGTTCAAATAAACATTGTGGCCAGCTCCTTTCAAGCGGAAGGGCCAGACTCAAGTTTTGTTTCCGTTAAAGTCTGCCTACCGCTCAGCTGGCGATGCACCTGACATGGTGGACTGGTCATATTTAGACACTTACTGGCATTCGCTTGTGAATAACACTCAAGTTGTTGAGTCGTCGCCAGTGGAGATACACTGACTCTCTTTTTATATTAAATCAACAAATATCTAGTGGGAGTTGACGGGTTTGTCTTCTAACATGACAAAGTGGTGTGCTACGGTTGCAACCTTCGCGGTTGAATTACATATTATTAAAAAATTTCAGATTCGTGACTTGCACCATTGGGGGTCCCTCAACTCCTGAATCGGTCGAGTATCAATTTTTAACTTTCCAACCTGTATTCCATCATGTCTTACCATAGCTCACTTTGAATAACGAGATAAGAAGAGCGGTTTCGCGAGATGGTAGTACCCTTTCATGTATGCTCGTCAGCGATGATAGTCAAAAATGATTAGCGGAATCAAGCTCATAAATCAAGTCAATCCATATACTAGTCTGTCATTGGACAAAACCAGGACAGACGACGCTTCATTGTCAACAACCTTTGCAAACAGTAGGCTGGCTTGTTACGCGTAACAGGTAGCGTCTCGAGTGACTTAACGGTGACGGGCTAATGATGACGCATCAACACACGGAAAGTACTTGTCGGATTGACCACATGACCGGTCTCATGCAGGTGTCTGGCGATCGAGGAAGCCGGCTTGCGTTGTTTGACGAGGTGTCGTCAGGTCACAACACACATTAGGTCCTGGATATATTTGGAGACTTGTTCCTTCATTCTAAGACGCAGGAATCTACCAGTACTGTCACTCCAAACGTCACCGCAGCTGCAGGTGAACTGGCAAATACAGTGTAAAGTATCCGTGTCCTAATGTAAGAAAGTGTAAGCGTCTTGGTGCAACTGAGCAAGCGCAGTGTGGATATACTGTACGTCCGTTAAATTACCTGCGCTAGTCGTTGCGTCAGAAACGACACATATTTTGAACCTACTCTTAGGCTATCTATTATTTTCCGCTTATTTCTACGTGAGAGCGATACTGTTTGAATTGGCAGTTCCTCATTCGACCTCCTCAAAATTAACATTTTTTTAAAAACCGTGACAACCCATTCGGACGTTGACCAGGTAACTTCTGGTCTTGTGTGTTATTCTTATTACAGCCAATGTCCCATTCTTGTTTGACGCTTATTAATCATGATTCGTGTATCGTAACCGACGAGATCGATCGAGATGTCTCTGCGGCGTACATCCCACCTAATCTTACTTGCGTGTTCTATATTCACTCGGAGACGTAACTGCCTTGAGTTTCTGTGTTTGTCGAACAGCATGCCATGTTAACTGAGACTGTGTTGAACGAGTGAGGGTCACTTGCAGGGACGAGTGAGAAATAGTGGCCAGGTGAACAGCCAGTATTCATCAAGGGTTACGGGATCAATATTTACATCAACGCCTTTTTCAAAGTCAAGTCGACTTTCTCCGTCTGAGTACGCGGTTAGTCAGTCAGTGCACTTTTGCGAAAGGGCAGCGCGGACAAACGGTTTGCAAAAACTGTGGTTTGAGATGCGTGTCTGCTGACTGTTACAAACTACCCTGTTCGTTTTGTTTATCCGACAGTGGCATGGATATCATTCACAACCATGAATTCCTTCAGGCATGTTTAGTTGAGTTGATCATGTGTATTAATCGCTCACCGCGTATATGCGTAAAAATGTCCCCCGTGCCGTATGAACCAACACGACGACAAGACAGCCAGAGTAACATGATCGGGTGACTCACAGGGCAGTTACGAGCACTTTATCTACTGTTCCGTTTGAACCTAAATGAACATCCGAAGTTGAACGGATCTCACAAAAGGTTACGGGTGGCAACAAATTACAGATGAGATGGTGTTCAATGCGCTAGACCTGCAGAATAATCACCGGGTTACTACTGTCCACTCCCTTTCGAATGAGTGTGCCGTTCTGTGATGATAACTTCCTCCAATCATTAAGTGCACAGCCGAACACTATAAAAGTCGTCGAGAGGAACACGGTTGTATCGTGATCAAACAGTTAAAAGTTAGTTGTTCATATGTTTACAACGAAACGCGAGATTGATTGGCAGTGTGATGCATTTGGGGGCGGACGTACAGCACAAGTCAGTGGTTCAGCGGGCTGTTCACAAGAAGAAGTCACTGCTACAAAGAGTTCAGCTCCATTTCACTTCACAAGTAAGATTAGCTAAACGGAAAATGAGCAAGTGTGTTGTAGTGGAGTGTATAATAAGCATGTGCTGCTTCCATTCGGAATGTTGCACTCAGTTTTCTTACATCTTGTTGGAATAAATGCGATATTTCTAAATTCGATCGCATAACGGAAAGATAGTGCACCTTTCTGAAGCCTAAGTTGGACTCGACATCTTACATGGGTGCTCCAGGCCACGCAGTTGTCACACATTTTTCGGAGGTTCTGACGTAGGCGATTAGCGGTTTATGTTTCACCATAAATAATAGATCAGTAAACCGACACGTACGCCTGAGATGCTCAAACGTGCGTTCAGTTTACATCCGGAGTATTTTTCATAGACACAAGCTACTGTCGAAGCGCACTGTATCACTCGTTTTGTGTTACACATATTTCAGTGTTCTGTTGATGAACTTTGTTTTGTAACAACGTACGTCGTACAGCCATTCATCTTTCAATCATGCGAAACTAGAAGCAACACCGTCAGTATCCCTGTACTTGGCGAAAAGCGCGACGAGTAATGTATTTAGTATGGGTGATGAGCTGTTCGTTTTAACAGAGTGGCAAGCAAAGCAGACTACATCCTGGTTCTACGGTTCTAGTTATCACCACCTCTGATGAACGTTTATATGAATAAACTCTTACTGAGCAAATCTCAAAAATTCCAGGATAAGCATATTGCAGTAGGGCTTATGCCATACATTCAACGGATCCCAACAACTGTCAATACCACCAGACATAAATCTTCACTTTTTTTGACCTAACCCTCTGAAGGAACAGATCAGAAAAGCCACCCGCAAAGAATTATCCTACCGTAATAAGGTTGACATACATGGATGTGGGAAAAGTGGATTTCGATGTTTTGTACAACAATAGGTTTATGATCGTGGCTGAACGGCTCATGTAGTTCAAAAAATGTGCGCAATGATGGGAAAGCTTAAGGTAAGCTTAGTGACTGACTAGTTCACCATTCTCCAGCTTTGCTCATCTGTGATGTCGAAAAGGCACTTCATTTGAAAGTCAGGGTTACGTTCACTAGCTCACATTCAGATCAACTGAAATGTTAGTTTGTGAAACTTGGCTTCCGAAAGTTGTGGATAGGGAATCTCACATATCTCTCTTTAAATAAACACAGCAAGCGGCTAGCAGCTCACTTCTCAACCCGCTTCTAGACACGTTGATCACGTGTTTGCTTACAAAAGCTATTTACTCGACATTATTAGCTGAATGTTGAGTTGTGACCATTTGTGTTTTACAACGACAGTCAGTCGTCAACCATCACAAAATGCCAGTAAATGAGACATACCTGGCGCACCAAAGGTTCAGCTTATCAGCTGGCTCACTCACTTAGGGTAGGTAAAAGACCATCCGCATCTTTAAGCCGGCAAATTTAACACACTTAATCATGCCCTTGGCAGTCAGGAAGAGAAATTGGAAGTAGAGCAGAATTGTTGTATCGCATGTAAGTAAATATTTTCCCGTGAGCTTCCAATTACGTCCTTTTAACCTACGATTGCACACCGGCTCATGATCACGGAATGGGCATATTAGTTTTGTGCCGGATTATTGTTTAAAGCATTCCAGCAAAAACCGTGATCAAACTGAAAAACAATTTTTCAATCAGACGTTTTCCGACAAATTCTCCCCTTCGACTGATACAATTACATAAAGTCAAGTAAGTAGTCAGAAAGTTACTGATCAGCAAAATAATGAACGGACAATATGACTGGATAAGTAATTAGCCCTACCTTGCTGTGGTTAGAAGTCTTTCCTCAGTGGTCAACGTTAATCAGACTGAAACAGTGGGATGGGGACAAATCGTTTCACTAGCTGGCCGGCAGTGTTTGACCAACGAAGCACTAGGGCTTGAAAGAATTTTTTGTACGCGAAAATTTAGGTGACGTAGTCGAATTGCGACTGCCCCGACTTTTGGTAGGGGGCGGCATTTAACCTTTCGCGGACCCGGGACCCGATAGAGGATACGAACTGCTCTCTTCACATCTTTGTATCGATCACAGTCGATCAAGTTGGCCAGAATTGATGAATTGTTGCTTTTTGTTGTCCTAGAGTGAAGTCAAGCGGGAAATTGCTCGCGATTCTTCCAAATAGTCGTTTAGTAATGCGATCTATATAGGCTGAACCACAAGAATAGTTAAATGAATAGATCAAGAAAAAGGCAACATTATTAGGTATGTTTCTTTTCAACTTCAGTAGTACCACCCGTTTTGAGTGGAATTTGAGAAACAGAACTGGCGGCAGATTAAGTCGTTGATGACATTATTTATTTGGTGTGAGATCAACTCCGTCACTGCTTCAATCTTGAATGACAAAGAGAAGTAGACGCTTTTCTTATCGACACTGTCAAGTAAAGGTCGCGGTTGTCTCTCTTGCATTTTGTTGTTGAAATATTCGGGATAGGCGTTAGTGCTAAGAGTCTGCCGTAAATCCTTCAACGGTTCATCCATGACTAATGATCTAGTTGAAATTCACAATGCGATTTTTTCTTCTCGAGGCGGACGTGAGTTATCATAGACTAGCTTTCTGTTCCCATCTGTGTGCCATATTAATTGCCAGGAAATGAACGATGTTAAAGTCGAGTCACCCACTGGTTTAAGAATACTTGAAATGAACAGCTTTCCTTTGAAAAGCCCCAACAGGTTTAGCAGAAAATTTATTACTCACTTTTGGCCAATTCAATGGTGTTTATAGGCAGATCATCACGTGACACTGCCGTATCTCTGCGCCATCACGCACCGGATCAACTGAGTAACTGATGCCATAGCATAACGAACACTAATTCTGTATGCTTCGAATGACAAGCGGACTTTAACAAGGTGCGCGAATGGAAAAAGGTGTGACCAATCACATAAATGAGTATGCGTCTAGCAAGCTTCTTTAGTACTGTATTAATGAACAGTCTACCGTCTTTTAGAAAACTGAGGGAAACTTATTAAGTAAGACTGATGATTGAAGGTTGCAATTAGGACGGAGTGCTTCCTGTTCAAACGTAAATTCAGAAGTCTCTGAGGTGAGAATTATTTCAGATATTTTACTGTCTTCTCTGAAACACAACCGTGAGGCCTGTGTGTGACCCTAACTGCCGAACGATCCTGGACTTCTGTGTCGTCTTTTTATCTTTTGAACCTACGACAACGTAGTTTTTCTGTCGTAGCAGGATAGACGCCCAAACGTGTGCTTCACTGTAATTAATCAAATCTCTAGGTTAGACGTTGACGCATCCATAAAGCTACCTAATTTTACTAAAATTGCGGTTAATTTATTCACCTTGACGTCTTTAGAAATATTCTTGAACGATCAAAATTAGTTAAGTAGGGGTCATAGTCGGCAATTTTTAAAGTATTGAGGAATCTGATGCTGAACAATGCGTTTTAAGTTAGTTTGAGGACGCTCAATCCAAAATAAGATCATGAAATTTATCTTCTAAACCACCAACACCGGTGGATGGCCTTGAATGCAAATAACACTCTCTGAGTTTGGAACACGTCCAATTTGGGACAACTTAGCTGAACCTCTTGTGATAGCGTCATTAGCGGATTACTTTAAAAGAGAAACTGATATATGCATTCCTGGTACTACTTCGAGCACCCTGGTCTTGTGGCCATCCAGACGACTTTGAAGTATCGTGCCATTTGGAGTGCCAGTGTTAGAGGGTCATCGTCTATCGAAGTGGATGTGCTTCATATTTGAGCGTTCAGTTTCGGAATAAAATTATCTTTCTGTACACTGATTTCGTTTTGACTTATTTTATTTCGTATTCCAATGACCTTCACTACTACCAGATCAAAAACCTCAGTATGTAATTTAATCTCTCCCGTCGTACTTTTCTAACACCTTGCAGCAAAAAGGTAACTGTACATACGTGTTGTAAACTTCTTCGATTATATGCAATTTTAATAATTCCACCGCTGTTGACTGAAGTCACGGTATCGGCTCAACAGCTAACTAGTCCAGATAGCACTTGAAATTTACTTTTTTACTCTACCTCCAGTTTTTGCAGTAACCCGTGCTTATATCGCCATGGCAACAGTCGAACAAGAAAGCACTAAAGTTTCACGACCGAACGGTTCCAGTGCTCACCCTCACCAACTCTACGCCGACAGTCCTAATGGACCTGTTCCTCCGGATACGCCTTGGCGACGAGGTGATGTTATCCATTCCAGAGGTGAGCCGAAGTAAATTAGTTTAGTTCACTGAGCAAGTCGATGGCGAACCTCAACTTTGTTAATAGACAAATGTTTTAATAATTCAGGTGAGATTCGATGGTTTCAGGAACTCGTAACCTAATGCGCTGCTGTAAAGCGAAGTGTTATGAGCGCCGAACAAGCCAGGCCATATGGACAACCTGAATTACTTGATAACAAACTGCGCTGTCAAGTTCATTGGAGTAGTTTAGAATAGAAGAGAGTAGTACGTATGGCATAAGTTCGAATCAACAACCTTTCTGCATACCCTGGGTCAGATGTGCATCCAAAGGTAGTTATGGGCAGCCAAACATTCAAGTGTTTTTTTCTGTTTGATGATGCATCCTTATAAAAGCTAACAACAGAAGTCGCATGAGATGATGCTCTCTTTAATGACCATTTTCTAAACCGGTAAAGAAAGCATGTAGCTGTTTTAAAAATTACAATAAAGTTGTTGCTTGAACAGAATGACAAAGCTATCCACGACGTACCACGCGAACAAATATTCAGATAGAAGACATCAAATTTGTCAAAAAGTCTTTAATGTGTAGGGGACTAGCCCAATACAAAGGTATAGACGCGAATAGTCAGTTCAAAATGCAGTCGCTGAATAGCTCACTATAGGCAATCCCGATCTACGTGGATCAGGAGCACCAATGAGATGAGACGTGTATTGTTAAGTAGAATTAATTCAAACAAGTAATGTTCATTTTGTACAAGAACAAGTGCTGTAGATTATATACCAAAATAAAGCGAACTATGAAAATAGGTGCAATACCCTATAAGTGTCAAGCGATCAGAAATATGGTAACTACTTTTCTTCCATTACGAATGACGGAATATCACCTCTTCTTTGACTGCTCAGTGATTTTTGGTATGTAAGTTGGATTGTTTGTAACACGCTTTTTTGCACGTTTCTGTTGATGCTTCATCAAGTGCTTTTTCCTGTAAACAAGCTGAACAGAATTTTTAATGCACCATGCCTGTTTATTGACAGGAAATGGTGGGCAGCTCCCTGCTGTTCGATAAGTCTTGAATGACCGCGTTACTTTTATCCGTCCATTAGTTGGGGAAAAGCTATAGGTTGTGAGATGCGGACATTTTGTCCATCACCTTCGGTCGGGCGAATAAAGCACGGACTTAGGTATTTTACACATGACGAGAAAACAAAAACAGAATAAATATTTTGTGATGTGAACGTTTTTTCATAAGTTGGGGATATTGCATGCAGCTGGCTTCATGATGCTTCTGGGGGGAAATCCCCCGTGAAGGCATTTGTTGTTTTCCTATTCGGGTGCAATCAACAGTAAGCCCTACGGGCTGTAACAGCGGTAGACACAGCACGTAACTCGGTAGGAATACAAACTATATTGTCACATTTACAAGCGGTAGCCTCATTCTTATGTGCGTGGACGAATGAGCCGCAGCTCGTTGAGGGCGCGACCAATCAGAACGCAGCTTTAGTCTCAGTACTAGTGGGAGGCACATAGGCGACCTTGACGCCTATACAACAGCATCGTTTGTCAAAAATTTACCGGCCACATTTTTGGATCTCGCTGTGGGTACCGAGTGGCGAAAATTCAACCACAGGTTGTTCCGAAGAACCGGGCTTTCAACAAACTCTCTTATAATGGAGGTTGTAATACAGACTTTTCGTCGACAGTTGACATTTACTTACTTAGCCAACTTACCCACTTTAGCCAACTGCTGAATTGCAGTTGTGATCTATCCTCAGGACCATTCTCTGCTGTCCCGATTGTTCTCTGCCAGAAACCTCTGCCTCCTCTCATCGTTCAGTTAACTTACATTCACGATAATGCATTCTTCGGCAACAGAGATGGTTGGAGCAAAATCCTGAAGTGGCTGGTGTTGGTGAGGATGCAACTTAGATTGTTATTTCAGCCGAAAAACGTAAACTTGACATATGTGTTTGACCCCTTCATCTCAATCACAGTGCGGTTACGCAATCGTAACCGCAAGATTTTGACGCTGATCGAACCCATGTTAATAATTCAATTGTAAATACAGAGAACCTGTTGACAGACAATGTTGACGAAATAAACCAAGCTGCCGTGACCTTAACACTGTTCACACCATTAGTTTATTTGCCCATATAACGTCCGTCCGTTAGCCGTTTTACCGTCGTGCACTAAACCCACACAATGGACCGTTTTATCCAATATACTGATGCGTCTAAATAAAACGGTCAGAGTAGGTCGCTAGTCCATATTTACCATGGTAGTAAGGTCCAAGTGAATCACTCTGAAAAGTTATAAAGGTACGATTTCGTTTTACTGTGTCTTACATTATCAGCTGACCAGTAACTTTTTTAAATATCAATCAGGGTTTCTAAAAAGATACAACGTTGTCACTTGATATGTATTTGTTTTCATGTCCACATACACAGTTTTACCTTTGCTGGATTACCTATATTGAGTGCTTATTTAATTCATTTGGGTCAATGGACACTGACAGTTACCTTGACTCTTTTGGATAACACAACGTTCCGAAGTGGTAGAGGATGCCACCTGGCTGATAGTGCAGTTGACCATCTTTCTTCTACGAAAAACTTCCGAAAGAGAAATGCAAAGTGCGGTTTGTTGTCACATTCGCACTTGAGAAATCGGCCAAAGGTGCGTATATTTCTTCAATTATTAATGATATCTACCGAGTAATTAGTCGTAGTGCACACGACACCTATACCGTACTAATCCGTGATATCCAGCCAGAGTATCAAACAAAACCAAGTTGAGTATCTCTCTCTTGACTATGACGTTCCCCAAAGATCTGACGTAATCTGACCGTAATACTGAAGTCGTTCAGTACTCAATTCTGCGTTTCCTCAGTCGTCGGGAGGAATTCGCGCTGTCGATTTGGTTCGTGTACTGAAGTCGTTCAGTATTACGGTTTGGCCAATCGATCAAGACGGTGTTCAGTTGGCCGATCAATCTGTAGGAATCTGCTACGTCACAGCCTCGGACAATTCAGGGGTCCAACAATCGCAATTCGACAATGTCAATCAGAAGAACATCAACTGCCGTCCGAACCGTTGCAACTGCTGACGAAATCAAGCAAACAACTGTCGATGTTCATTCTTCTTCTGGTTCTCATATTAGTAATAAGCCTGTTAACAGTAAGGCTCACTCACTAAGACGAATAGTTCAGTTAAAAGAGAAGTACATTAATGAAGACTTACAGTTAGAACTATTGGAAGTTAAACTGAGACACAAGCGGGAGCTGTTAGAGATTAGAAAGGAAGCAGAACTAGCCAGGTTAGGGGAGGGATACAGCGAGTTCGAGCAAGCTAGTGACTTGTCGATCGATAATGTGTCACGAGTAAGGAGTTATATCGATGATCGTCACGCACATATCGGACAGGGCTCGACAATCGGGTTGACTGTACATACTCCGTCAGATGCGAGAGCGACCGCTGTTAACTCCCTCCAAAGGGTGGACATATCCATTACCGAACAGATGCAAAGACCCTTTACCACCGAGTTAGCTGATACACCGAAGTTCACGTGTTCTCAATCGGTGGACGAGGATGATGCAGTGAGCGTAGTTAAAAGCACGACGCAGTTGGCAAGTGGACACTGTGTTATTCCGCTGCCTCGGCGACATCCTGAGATGAAGATACCGAACAACAAAATATTCGCAGTAAAACGATCAGAGTATCTAAAAAGGCGATTTATTCATGATAGCGAGTACTTTTTACGGAAACAGTGGAAGAAAGTCCCAGGACAGGACGATCTTATCCATCGAAGTGAATCCAAGGCGTGTAACAAATGGGTTGTCTATGTTACAACTACGAACCCGGAAGAGGTTTCACGCTATACTACACGAAACGTGGCAGATCATGCGAACGGTGTTCAACTCTACGTGTTTAGCAATGCCTCAGAAACAGACTATGGGGAAGTGACTCACGCCAGATTTTCCCAAATACTGGGTCAGCTATGTTGCGCATTCGCGTTAGCCGGTGCAGTTACCCTACCACGTCTCGAATTAAATGCGGTATTTCTAGTGGTGAGAATCAAGACGATGATTCCACAAGAATTTCAAGTGCCCTTTGAAAGCGTAACCTACAGGACCGACTCAGCGGTTGTGTCGCGTTACATAACAGACGCATGCCCTAGATTGATTCGAGGCGGGGGTTTAGCATTGTCAGCTGAGAGCTCGCATCAGAATTATACGAGTCGTTGGAGACAAGGGAACCAACTAGCCACAGTATTTTGGCGAAGATGGCTTAAAGAGTATCTGCCCACACTTCAATTGCGACAACATTGGCCACCTGGTATTATTGTAGATTGTGAACCCAGCAAAGACGGGCTGGTTCGGACTGTCTTCGTAAAAAACGGCAAAGGGAGTATTGCTAGGAGATTAGGTGAATTTGCCGTTTGGAGGGAGTCGAGTGAAAGAGCTTTAGTCCCGTCGGGAGTGTAGGGTGGTAGTCATAGGAGGCGGCTTTCATCCAATTACACTCTTCGACAAATGGGACCCCTGAGGGGTGCACTCAGCGAAAGCCGGGGACGACCGTCTCACCAAAGTGTGCCTTTGAGGTGTGCGTCTTCGAACTCCCTCACACGTCTGTTTACCATTTGTGAGCGTCTTAAGTAGGGTTAGGTGAGAACCAGAATTTGAATTGTGACAACTTCGTCGATTGACACCTGAGTGGAATTTTGGCGGGCGGTGTAGGACAATTTTTGGAGGTCAAAATTCTCCTCGGTTGACCCTGTCGCACTCTTTCTCGTGACCCCATCTAACTAGACGCCTGTTATTGTTAGTCTCACAACCCGCGTCTAAAAGTACTAATTCCTCCCTCGGTCATTCTGCCCACACACCCATTGTTGTCTGTCGTCTCACCTCCCCACCCCTGTGAATACGGCCTCTCTATGGACGCCGTGAAACTGTCGTCGGCTATCGGTCTGTCCGATGCGGCTATTAGTCACACATTACCGACCGATCGCATTTCGTCGGTTCGTCATTGCCTGTCGGTCGCCTGTGCTTTTGCTTGTCGTCCTGTTTGACCCTTGACGGCTATTGGGCACCATTGTACCTTATCCGCGAACGCAAACGAATGAGGTTTGTTTCTTGTAATTGATTATATTGTTTATGTCAATAGTACCACGTTTCCAGCGACTTGACTTGGTTTGATATTTGGCGTCGTTGGTATACGTGCGTCACTCAACGTTCTCGGAAGAACGTACAGACCTAATGAACTTGACCTAAACAAATCAATATGCACACAAACTTTCACACGAAAGTCGAAAAAAAATACCGACCCGTCTATCCGTAAACGGATTACTACGATTCTGTCGCAATGTTAGCATAAACCCATATTTTCCGAAACTACGGTAATTTATTCCATGTACTTTCCGTTAATTTCTTCATATATATAATATAATTATATATATATATATATATTATAGACTGATTTTTTTATTAACTCCCTGAGACTGGGTGTTGTCGCTTACCGTACTAACCAGACAACGCATAAACGCTCAATGCAAGCAAGTCGCACAGATGAGAATGCGATTTGAATTTGATTTGCAGAGCCTCGTTTTGATATTCACTTCATTAAGACCAATACTCTGTTATTGTTTCAAAT